>JANHGL010006397.1:105616-134612 GCA_024611195.1 Ceyx melanurus
AAGATGCTGAAGGGAGTGAAGCATCTCCCTTCTGAGGAGAGGCTGAGAGAGCTGGGGCTCTTTAGCCTGGAGAAGAGAAGACTGAGGGGGGAACCTCATAAATGTCTATAAATATGTTAAGAGTGAGTGTAGGGAGGATGGAGCCAGACTTTTCTCAATGTTATCCAATGACAGGATGAGAGGCAATGAAGAACTTTTTCTCAGTGAGGGTCCCAGAGCTCTGGAACGGGCTGCCCAGGGAGGTTGTGGAGTCTCCTGCTCTGGAGACACTTAAGACCCGCCTGCATCTGTTCCTGGGTGACTTGGTCTAGGTGATCCTGCTCAGGAAGAGGGGTTGGACTAGATGATCTTCTCGGTCCCTTCCAACCCCTAATATCTATGAATCTATGAATCCAACAAGTCAGTGGTAATGAAAAGAAACTGCCCATCAGAAAACTGCTGGTTGGACATGAATATATTACTTCAGTTGAAGCCCAGCTGAGGACATCATAAAACCAGTGGTTCTTGGAGCTTTTGGTATTTCAATAACTTGCGCTCAGACTTCTCAAGTCTGCAGGCAGATCACTTAGATCACTCAACAAAAAGAAGGCTAAAAAACCCAATAGGAAATGTTCTCTTTTAAGCTACAGCTGTGGGAATACTATCAGTCTTCCTGTAGGAATTACTAAATTGTTTACCTTTGCAAGGTCTTCCTCTATAACATCATTTCGCATTTGAGCGGCATCCAGCTGAGTATAGAATCGTGCACCAATCATAGGCATTATATCATTTACACTGCGAAGCCTGTTTTGGTCAGTCAGCAAATACCTGCCAAAATATCCCCACCCCCAAAAAGATTACTTAAATGTGATTCAAATGCTAGAGACCATCCTATTATGATACTTGAAATATTTGACCCTGATGTCTATTTATTACACAAAATTGACCACTACAGCGTTTCTTTTAAAAGCTATTAACAGAGAAAGTGAGTGTTAACTTACATTTATATATTCAGTCAGTTTTTTTAAAAATATAAAAATGTGCTTTCACAGAACTGCATAATTCACCCCACTCAAACAGCAAAAACATAAGAGAGAGAAGATGTGAAGATTCAGATTGTAATGCAATTATTTTCCAAATGAGGAATGGGTAAGAGATTTCTATACTATTCTCTCTTAGGCTGCAAGAGGAGAAAGGCTGAATATACTAAAGAACACCATAAAATAATACACAGCCAAGAAAAAATGGCAATCAATATTTTGGTCAAAAAAGCAATATGCCTATTTCTCAATTCCTTCTGAAACTGTAAGATAAGACCAGTGTATTGCTATGGTAGATAACAGGCAACGAAGCCCAGTACCGAAAATAAAATGCTTGTTTTGTTTAAGATCCTAATTGTTACTATTCTTAGTAAAGAAAGAATATTGATTTATTAGATACACCATGAAAATATTATAGAAACAAATTTTAAACTATAATGTTTAACAATGCATTGACTGAGAAGACAACTCAATGACAGTAGCTATATCTGTAGTCTTACTTGTGTCTTACTTATATACCATTTGACATTTTTATGTGCATGTTGAAAATAAAAATAGTAATTTCATTTAAAAGATTCAGAAAACTTACAAAATAAGATTCTTCAGATCAGAGGAATAGTTGATTGTCACCAGTTCCATTGCTTTCTGCAAATTCTCTCTCTGAATTCCTGATAAAGAATTGCAAGCCAAAGCCAAGACAACTTTCCCCAGGGAGATCAGATCTGCTTGCTAACAGGGAAAACACACACAAGAAAGATTCTTAATATAGATAAATATTATCTATGGTACGAGATGGTAATTAAAAAAAGACAGTTCTTCAATAACCATAAAAGAATTAGAGCAACTAAAATGTTACTCAAATCATAGTTCAATACAACTGTCCAAGTTAAGGTAGTTAAAATGTACAGACAAAAATCTATCCTAATACCTAGCAGTCTCTAGGTAATATATTTATCTTTGAATTCTTAAAATGTACCTATTTTTAGCTTAACAACAGTACCAGAGAGAACTCTGGTGTAGCAAGCAGAAGTTTTGTGAAGAGGTTCTCCAAACCACACACCTGCTCACTCCTGAGAAGTCAAGGAGTTGGTTGCAAATAGAGCAAGTCTTCTCAATAGGAGATGCAGAAATGCCCATCAAGGATTATTTGTTAAAATAGAAACAGCCTTTGCTAGACTCTTATCTTTTCACGCTGGACATCCAGTGTGAACTTCACACTAGAATCCACATAAGATTCCAGCAAATGATGTTTCTCTTTCAACAAAGAAAGATTTTAGATACTAATGGCCAGTGGAAAGGCATGAACTGCCTCAAATAACTAGACAGGAACAGACCTGCAGGGCCAACAAATTGGGCAGTAAAACATTTCATGAAGCGCTCCTTTGCATTCAACATGTTCTTTAAAAGTAGAACTGCTCTTATAAGATGAATGCTGAGTACAGACTGCCTTGCCACAAGAGTAAATTCTGTCAACTGTAATAGACAGCCACCAGAAATTATTTTGAACCAGATTTTGAAGCCCATCCCTAAAAAAAAAAAAAGGAGCCTAATTTAGAAGCAGACAATGACATTCATAGCAAAAAGCTGCCTGATATTTTCCATAGGAAGGCTTTTAAGATATGCACAAACTGGCCAAACTTCAAACACCTGCAGCTTTACATGTTGGGTGTCTGCTTCATATTGAATTCAAGAGTGAGCTAGAAATACAAATTTGAGTATTTTCCTGAGGGGTTTTTTTGTTTGTTTGTTTTTTTTCCCAGGGAAATAATATACTTTTTTCACAAGTAAAAAAGTGAGAGCTACTTATTTTCAAGAATGTCAGCTTCATAGTTTAGAATCATAGAATGGCTAGGGCTGGAAGGGACCTCCAAAGGTCATCTAGTCCAGCTCCCCTGCAGTTAAGCAGGGACACCCCCAACTAGATCAGGCTGATCAGAGCCTTGTCCAACCTCACCTTGAATATCTCCAGGGATGGGGCTTTAACCACCTCCCTGGGCAGCCTATTCCAGTGCTCCACCAACCTCAAGGTAAAGAGCTTCCTGATACCTAGTCTAAATCTACTCTTCTCTGATTTAAACCCATTACCCCTTGTTCTTTCACTAGAGGCCCTTGTAAACAACCCCTCTCCAACCTTTAGAGCAAGGTGATGTTAGTTGGCAGATGCAGTCATACAAGGAATACATCACTTATCACTCCTGTAAGAGAGGCTGCAAATTCAGCAGCACTGCAACATTAAAAGTTCAGTTTAGAATTTGGCAGCTTTCAGAAAATGCTGTGATGGTGAAAGTGTCACGGTCCCTCACAGACTTAATGTTTTCTGCCTCTGGCTGCATTAGCTGAGGAGAGCTTTCCATGCAGCCACACCTCCCAAGAGTTGAGGAACAGAGTAAAGAAAACCTTTCCAGGTCAATCAATGTGCCCACTGTTTCCATATCAAGTATGATTAAGCAGTACAATTTAAACACATAGACACAACACGGCAGAAGTTAAAAAGCACGGTTCTTGTTTAATGAAGATCGAGATGTGGAAAATGAGACAGAAATAAGAAGGACAAAGTGGTGGAGGAAGAGACAGGACTGGCATTTGCTGGAGTATTTTTCCTAAGATATCAGAACTCCCGAGGAGCAACATTCCTTTGTACTTTGGTAAAGAGGAATGAACCAGACCAACAAATCCCATTTTAGTGGAAACCCACTTGCTTCCACTACCAAGTTGTCAATTTAAAGAGAAAAAAGGACACTGCTGTAATACTAAACAGAAGAATCTTGCTGAGGTAGGATCTATACAAACATGTGTCATCTGGAACAATGGGGAATTATTTGGAGACTTTTTCTTTTGTTATTTTACCTAAAAGATTCAGGAGAAATATGGAAGTGTTTATATTAACCTCAATCTATCTTCTTTCTGCAGTCCCCTTCCAACTGTTGGTAATTTATAAGGATGTATCTACATGAATTCTCTGTCATTATACAACCCCGAGACATTGAAAATACGCAACTTCAGGCAGGACCCTATGAAAACTTTACATAGGTGTTTTCATAATACAGATGATATTAGATTTTTTAAATGCTTTAGAGTAGCCATACATTAACATCATCTAGGAATTTCTAAATTCAGGCTTTTTTTTTTTTTAAGCATTGACTCTGAACAACTTTTGTTTGTTTTGTAAAAGAAACTGGCATTGATGATACAATGCACCAATACGGCCTCAAACACAGACATTCAAAATTACACCCAATGCTTAACTTGTTTTAGTTGCAAAAGTGGCTTGGATTCATTCCACAAATTTAGCAACTTAAAATTCAAGTGATTCAGTTAAAAGTCTGATCAATTTAAGATCAACTGACAGCTGAAACCCTGAAATAAATTGTTATCACAACGCCCAATGTTTGAAATTTTACAAGCACTGAAAGACAGGTAGTAATTTTCCTGTGTGATAAGGGAATTACAGAACATGTCAAGCTGGAAGGAACCCATAAAGACCAGGATTCATGGGTCTGATTCCTATTTTATAAGGACACAACTACCATCCACTGACCAACTCTATCCACGCAGAACAGGGTACACAGCTTCCCAGAAACTGTGGTAGGCTACCCTCCTATCCTTTCTATAAGGAAGCAATTCACATATGTCTGTGAAGCCCTAACCTCCCCCCTGAAACTATTAACAGATTCAGCTCTTCCTGCTTCTAGGCAGAGAAGGCTAAAAGGGGTACACAAGAACTAAGAGACTTCCTTGAAGGAGGAACACCAGTAATAAATGCTGAATTCCTGGAGTAGCCTTGCTAGTGCAAGGTCCAGATCAACACTAGGTATGATCATTTCCCTGTTTCGACTCCTTATCATGATCTATGGATCATACCAGTTCCTTTTGCCACAGGCCTGCTAGAGGACTTCTGCCATGGTAACTATCAAGAGTGATAAGTCATACTAAGTCGATTTTCAGCTTCCAAGGAAAAGCTTTACACCTCATAAGTACAGGCTGCCTTTTGTTCAAAAACGTACCCTGCATGCCCGTTTAATTAGCAATTAAATTCAAAACTGCAACCTGTACCAGCCCATCTTTTTATCTCCTGAAAGCTTTGCTAGTAAACATTTTATCACCACCTAGTTCATTGATAAAAAGCTTACCTAGCATTACACAAAAAAACAGCCTCTGGGAGATAAACTCAAGCAGCTCTCTTCATTAATGCTTCCCTGTTATCAAATTAATTTCAAAAGTGTCAGTGAGCAAGTTAATAGGTGCCCTTTTCTTTCTGTGTAATTTTTTTTATATGCCAAATGCCGTGGAGATACCTCAGCATTTGATACACTTGGTTTTATAGGCCAGACATGTAAGATAATAAATCTTATTTGTTACAAGATCCATTTCCCATAAACTCTTCAAAACTGACACTGCTTTTTTGTTTATCCTGTTCCAATGTTTTGCTTGGATCAATATCAATAGCTCATCCACTCCACGATTCTGAAGATTCACTTATCCTTTTAACTTCTGGATTTAACTCAGAAGCCCCTTCAAGCACCTAATTTTTTTATTATAATTATTATTTCTTTTTAAGTCAACATTAAATACTTCAGATACCTCTTCAGGTAGTTTATTTAAATTTGAGGAAGTGCATGTGAAAATTATTTTGGTTTGTTAAATTAAAAATATTTACTTTAAGCAAATGTGACATTATAGCCCTTATTAAATCAACTAAATTTATGTTTTCTCTTAATTTCATATGGAGACTCACCTTAATTTTATTCCAAATACAGAAATATTAAAGCTTTTTACTCTTTCTTGCATCACCATTTACAGTTTTCCCATCTGTATCTTGTCACTGACTGACACAAAATTTAAGAATTGGGAAGTGATGTGCTGGAATTTATACAGGTTTAACACCTTGTTTTTAATGCACGTGGTCATTCATATTTCATTTACTTGTTTTTATCTTCCCTTCTTGTTGCCTTTACTTAACTCCTAAATGATCATATAAATGATTGTGTTTAACACATACTTAAATAACAAATGCATTCCTTTTACATAGACCTTCACTGTTCTGGCCAAACTTTTTCCTATCTAGATTAACAATGGAAAATAGCCATGAAGTGACAAATGCTAACAAAAATACCTTCCTCTGCTGAAGACAGCAACAAGGAAATGCATATTAGCTGGGCAGTAAACCAAGAGATAACCTACTTTTTAACAGTCACAGGAGCCTCAGAGGAATTCAGGAACTGGGTCATGGATCGAGAGGAAAAAGGACAAGCAGCAGCTGTTATTTTGTATTTTTATCTGGTTAGGGCAAACAAAGGTGGAGGATGATAAATGACTCCTGAATTTCAAGAAATGAACTCAGTCCAGAATCTCTGAAGGAACACAAGGGATAATGAAAACCTATCTCTTCTAGAAGAAGAGACATAAAAAGAAGGCAATATTATATCTTGTAACTCTAGTCTACATCTTCTGAACTATGTATTTAAGAGTACTTTTCTTGGTTTAGTAGTGATATGTGAACAATTTGGATATTAATAATGTATAAAACATGCAAAAACCATCCCCCTTAAACAAAACTAGGCATTACCAAGCAAGTTAGTTGCCAAGTGTTGGGCTGCTATGGTGGCAAATGCTTTTCACAGATTCATGTACCTGCAAGCATTTTTGTACCTCCGAGTGCATTAAACATTTTGGTTTAAAATTACTTGAATGTCATAATATCTCAGAAGGTTCTGTCTCCCAGCTGCAATTAAAATAAATTTAAAGAAGTATTTAGATTTATAAAAATAAAACGAATCTTATTACATTTTTAGGTATGGAATCCCTCACTTGCATTTAACTCCTCCCTTCTCTCAGCTGTTTTCCACTAAATTATCAAGAGCCCATTGATATGTAGCTGGGAGGGTGGAGGGAGGCAGGGAATCCTTTGATGAACTACTCCAAGTACACCAAGAATTGGCTTACTTTATCATTAAAAAACAACAAACCAACCAACCAAAAAAACACCACCACACACACACACTAAATAAAATAAAAATATAAATAAAAAACTAGCCAAACAAAGCCATTACAAAACAAAAAATCCCAAACACTAGTGATGTGCTAAGACATGGCCTCTAAAAATCTAATTTCTACCTGACCAAAGTTCAAACTTTTCATTTATTACTGGAAGACTCTGAATAAGGATTTTTTTCCCCCACTGTGAACAAGCTCAATTAATGAAAAGAAATTAAATCCTACTCCCTGCTGTAGCCTTTCACTTCCAGTACAGACAGGGTATGTGATAACTGCTGAAGCAATGTACTTCACCCTGAGGGGAAGTTAGGGAAAGAGGTAATCCTGTACAAAGTGGTGCTCCAGATAACCGTGGAACTGATTTTGTTAAGTCTAAAAGGATTCTTTTAAATTCAGGAATTATGCAGAGTTCACACTTCAGAGAATGCCAGGAGAGCACAGAAAAACTAGAAGCCTAAAATAAAGATGTACTAGAACCTTTTAGGAGTGAGAAGGCCTAAGTACAGTTATTTAAAAGATCTCTTACTCCTCTGGGAATAGGTATTCAACACTTAGTTATTTTTGTTCAAATAAGAAAAGAGAAAGAGCAAAAACTGAATTATCATTTTTTGATCACTATCACTTACTGTAAGAATTTTCTTTGTCTTCCTTGACGAATTTGTATTTCCATCTATTTCTGACTTAAGTTTGTTGAATGCTAATAGTTAACCTGTTTGGTGAGTTTGATGAAATTTTATAAGCAGAAGGTAGCATTTCACATTTCTAAAATACAAGTAAATGTGAATAATACATGGCAGAACCAAGATCAAGTAATGAATTAAAAAATACAATCATTTAGAGAAAGATATACTGTACTAAAGTTTAATTAAAATACTTGTCTTCTTCCACAAGGAACCACACTGGTCTTCAGTATTACCTGTGCTAAATTACCAACACTTACCTGAAACTGAGCCATTAATGCCAGTGGATTATTTTGACTGTTGTCAAATGTCAAAACGTCAAAGATTCCAACACAATTAACTCGTAACCTTTAGGAACAAGAAGAGAAGAAATGTGATTAAATTTTGTTGTTTACTTAATTTTTCCTCTATTATTCATTGAATGCTTTGGTATGAAAAAATGTCATTCGTACTGGGCAAATTACTGTGAAGCAGAAACCACTAGTTTTACCATTTGATAAAATGCAACAGTCTTCAGTTCACAAAGAAATCAACAATACTTCTAACTTGTCAGTAGTGGTTCTAACAGCACTTTGAGAATAACATGCAAATCTTTCAAAAACGTTTAAAAAACAACTTAAAATGTACAAGTGGTAGGTAGCACACTGTTTCATGCCAATTAAAAGTAACAGAACTTTCTAGCTATACTTTGTTATTTCTGCATCAGGTGCATGGTGAGCAGCTACCATGAACACAGACATGAATGAACACTTTCATTACCTTGTTTTGCCTGTTACTAGAATCTTTGTTGGATCCATAACTCGACATGCCAGTCCAGCTGTATGAATGGTCCGTAATGCAGAGCTGAGCTGCACAATATATGCCCATATCAAAGACTCTGGAAGCAATCCAGCATGCTGCCGTGGTAGAGGTCCATCATGCTGACCTAGAAGCAAAACATTATAAGCATCAACAGAAGGCTACTGTGCAAAACTTAAATTAGAACATTTTCAATTACACATTTAATTCACATATTCCTTTCATTCAACTCTTAACAGTCCTCAAAAGCCGTATCTATTGTGTTTTAATGGCTGGGTTTGGGTTGGTGTAGGCTGTTTGGTTTTTTTGGAAGTACATCACATTTTTAAATGCTAACAATTAATTAGACATTATTATTACTTACAGTCTCATATTCTGGAAAACCATACTGATTTTTAAAGTTTAAGATGAGTAACGACTTAAAAAAGAGCACTGCTTAGAAATTGTTCAAATTGGGAGGTATGTCAAAATACACAGGTACTTCAGAAATAAAAATGTCAGTATTATGAAACAACAAGCATGTACCACAGTAGCTGAAACAGATCTCATTTTACCTCCATTATTGTAGGAAGGCTTACAAATTAAACATTCTCTATCACTTGATAAGAGAAAAAAAAAAAACCAACAAAAACAAGCTAGTTTAAAATTATGTGGGCAAACCAGACTGGCAAATTTGTGACCCTGTTCAATGAGCCATATGAAAGCAATGCATCAATCCCTCTTCTAAGTGGATTTGTAGTCCTCCTTTCAGAAGTAAAACTGATTCTTTGTAAAACACATCCCCTAATTCTACATCGCAAAGAGTTTGAGTAATACTGATCCAGAGATGAAAAAAATGTTTTTATTAAGATGTGTGTAATACAAAGAAGTTGTTACTGTTCATATGGCATCAAGAGCATCTCAATTTTACAAAACATAATAGGTATTCCATGAGGTTGCCTCAGTACTAATTTTGTTAATTTTGAGATCAGTAATACCATCATTATTCACTAAAATAATGTAAGCATCCAATTCAGTTATAAACTGAATTTTATATACATGAATGATACAGATTTTATATATAAACAATTTGAATTGTCTGCACTCCTCTCCTCCAAACATTTGTTTCTTGATGCTTTTGGTGGGTTTCTTCCCTCTCCCTAAAGAAACCTATCAACATGTGTTCACTTGCTCAAAATAAGATTGTGTGTACACACACACTTGCATGTGTACACACAAACACATATAAATAGATGTGACTGAAAAAAAAAAAAAAAAAAAGAAACATGTTACTGAAAAAGCTTTACTTACATATTTTACTGATTTGAAGGTTATGGGCTGGGAACATACCCAGCTTTCACTTCTTTGATTTTAAACTTCAGTTCATATTTCAGGTTTAATGTGCATTGGCTTAGATTATAAAAATAAAGACACTGACTCCTTTCAATAGCAACAAGTCTAGCATGTCTACTGAAGGCTGAATATAATGCCATAGCCTTTGTTTTTTACTGGCCTCCTGATCAATCATGCAAATCACTTCCCACAAACCAGCACAAGTCTCACTTTGCAAACTTTCCCCCCCACTTACAATTCCCTCGTCTTCAGAATAAAAATAAAGTCATGACAATATAAAATGCTTGAGGAGCTATACACTCCTTTATGAGTCAAGGCTCTTATTCTAGCTACTTCTCTATAAAATATGCTTTATATTTGGCAAACAGCAATGTCTGTGGCATGTTTAACGTGAATGTGGTGTATGGACATTGTAAGACAGTCCTGTATGAAATAAGTATGCCCACAACAGAAATGTTGCTATATTATCCCAAAGAGAGTGAAGCCAAAACTTGGAGGTTATTTTTCTACATGCAACATAAAAACATGCCCTTTGATTTCCGGATAAAGGCAATATAACCAATAGAATATTTAACATATACTAAAAAGCTGAAAAGATCAGAGTTCAACACAAATTTTCCCCTTCTATCAGAAAATCTCAAGGAGCTACACTATTTTACTACTGGGAACACTCACTTGAGGCCACAGATGAATCTAGGCTGCAGCCCACGTTCCCCTGCACTAAAGGTACAAGCTAAAAACATTGGAAGGATCAATTTTGAAATATCAATACATATCTACCTATTCAAAACAAATAAGATTAAAAGCAGTTCCATTTGCTGCAATGCTAAGAAGTATGCCCCATGAGGACCATCAGGTCTACACAGATGGCACTTGTCAAGCAAGGAGCCAAGGAGATGAGACCCAAAGCTTGCTCTTCAGGTAAAACATGCAATTAAAACTTTTCCAAGCAGTGCTGAACACAGCAGAAAACATCGCAAGACTGTAAAAAAATGTTAGACAAAATGATAAGAATGACTTCACTCCAAAAATAGGAGGTTTCATGGTTGAAGATCACACCCCTTCTCCCATCACAGGTCGAATATATACAGCCATCATATGAGCTTTTGCATATGTTGTTCTTGCCTACTGCAGGGCAGACTCATCTCTCCCACTGCTTTCATCTCTCTGAGATGCAGAACATGGATACTAATGGAGAACATTAAAAATGTAAGAACAGCCACTTCAAAACACAGGTTATCCATTATTTTTCCTTGATGCATTAAGATAAAAATAATTGTCAGCATTTCTATTTACTTATTTAAGTTGAGCAGTATGATGTTCTCAACAGAAAAAGAAGCGTACCCTTTGCAGTGGTGTATGTGTGCACTTTTTCAATTTATTAAAAAAAAAAACAAAACCAACCCAAAAACATCCAAATTAAGTTTAAGCAAGGACAAAGCCAGGGATAGTTCCCAGGGTAGTAAGGAAGAGCTTGGGCTCTCCCATGGAAAGTAGGACCTACTTTACATCATCAGGATTACTGTCAGAAAGCTTGCTAACAACCAGCAATTCTCATCAGACAGTTATGAAAAAAATATCAGAAACCAAATGAAAGATTTAGCTGCTCATTAAATTGATCCTCTCAGGCCTGTAAATCAGCCTTTTACACTGAGAACTGTGAATCATTCATTGTTTGCTTGGTGTTCCTGCCTACTAAAAGTACTAAAACTAATAAATGCAGTAGCTTTCATTTCTCCTGCTTCTCCAGGGAAAGCTGGGCTTCAATTCTCAATTTTCAATATACAGAAAGTTTATGAACTACTAGTGCAGCACTACATTTTATAAAAAAATCAGAATATACTGCAAACTTTACTTGGAAAAAGTGTCACCTTTTAGCAAATGTATTTTAGGACAATTATTAGTTGTATCTTTTGTTGTCAACAACATTACGCTGACTTTCAATATTCATTTATTCTTTTTCCTCACCACGGAACTTTTTTTCCCCCCCAACAAGGAAGACATATTTAATGAGAAAACAACAAGCAATTTGGGATGGGAAAACTATAAAGTCAGCAGTGAAGTCCATTCTTGTGCATTACATGCTACTATTACTGTGTTCAAAGGAAAACAAGGCCTGAGAAACTTGCTTATCTTCATTAGAAAGTATTTGTTTGCTGAAAAGCAGAATGTGGTGCTGAAAACTGCTGTTAACAAGCATGTATACCAACTTTTAATAAATGGACGAAAGGACATATCAAAGGCATGATTATCTCTGCCAAACAGAAAAACTCATCAGGACATAAAAGAAAAAAAAAAAAAAGAAAAACACTCATAACACTTAATAGCAGCAGTGGATACATATTGCTCATTTGCCAGGACTTTCTATCTGATAAGCTTTAAATTATGTACATTCAGAATCTGGTTTATAATTTAATTATTGGATGTTAAGAACAGCTTTTTAGTAATTTTGGGTTAACTTGCTAGTTTGAAGAGAGTAATTTCTGCAGAGAAATGCACTAACGTACTATAATCTCAATTGAGAAATTAGAAATGTGCAAGAAAACCACAGATTCCAGAATCACAGATTCAACACTTCTGATGGAAATAAGTGTATCAAGGAAATAGAGGAATGAGAATGGGACAAAATAAATGTACTCTGAGTAACAACTGAAAAGTCAGATTCCTAATTCTAAAACTTGTGTAAATTGAGTAAAATAGTAAAATAACAGAACATTAGATTATCACACTGTACCACCTGAAGAAAAAGGGTATTTCATTGCACAATGAACAAAATCAATAAATTCTATAGCACATTAGTTTACAATATAAACATAAGATACTGATATATATTTTTTTTCCCCACACACAGCAAATCCCTTCCCAAGTAGTTCAAAAACAGGGTCTGTAAATAACATGGTAAAAGGAAAAAAACCTGAGTCTGACCACACTCACACCAGTGACATGCAAGACAGCTAGGTAAATCATAATCCTCATCTTTTAACTGTCAAAGTCTCATGTTGCCAACTGGAGTGTTCAACATAAATAAGGTTGCATACCTGAAATCAAATTCTCTGAGTTCACTGATCAGGTTCACAGTGTTGTGCCTCCTAAAACCTTTAAAAGCAATTGCACTAATCTGGGCCTCATGCTGCAGAGTACCCAACTTCCATCCATTCCCCTGCTTCTCTTGGGAGTCTCCTCTAGGCAGGCAGACGGCCAAGAAACTCTGTGAGGGGATGGAGAAAGGATCCATGAAGGCAGGCAATTCTGAGAAATCAAGTTATAGGTATGCAATCTTATTTTTCTCTCTTAAATTGCACCTTCTACTGAGGATCAGACTAAGAAAATAGCAGTCACAAAAAAAAAATAAAAAAAATAAAAAAAAAAAAAAAAAAGAAAGGCCAAAGCAAAATCTGCAGAAAGACTGGGCAAAATTGGGGAATTTCAGGTGAGTTACTTTCTTATTTATCTAAATAAAAAGTCAAAGAGCAGGTAGCGATAACTGCCACAGGCCAGAGTCTTCTTCCTTCATATCTCTGTATATTCTGCCACAAATTTTCATTTTAATTAAATAATTTGGTTTGCCTTAATAGAAATTGATGTCTTATTTCCAATTTCAGAGATCATCCCAGCCTACAGAAGTTGTAGTAGGGTCAAATCAATGATCCAAATTGCCCACTAGCCTGCTTCAAAGACACATACACTAAAAACAGAACAACAGCTTTCAATGGATACCTGAGCACATCAATGTAAAAAGCAGCATATTCTACTAGTCTCCAATAATTTGCAGAGAACTCCCGAGATAAAGGTAGTGTCCTTTGCAGATAACAGTGCTCAGGTATCTCTCCTCCATAAGAAAGCACTTTTTACCCTGAACCCAGGCAAATGTCCACAATAATTTATGACAAAGTTCCACAGCTTCATTATTTTTACAGAGGTTTTGAATTTGCTACCTGACTAGTTTCATTTGTCAGTCCCTAGGTTTAGGCTGGAAGAAGCAGCAAACTTCCGTTGCTTATTCATTTTTTCTTTATTTGTATTTTTCAGCCACCTACCACATTCCAATAATTTTTAACTCCATCTTATTCCTGTCCATCTTTAAGAGTATAAGTACTATTACCCTCTGCTGTTCTTTATACAGAAGTTGTTCTGTGCCTTTGGTATCTTTCCTGCCTCTTCTCAACTTCTTTGCTGTCCTCCTACACTGTTCAAAATGTGTGAGGAGAACCACAATTACAGATATGAGTCCATAATGCACTCACATCTTGAATACAGTTTCAATTTTTATATTTTTTTTTCTTAATAATCTGCAACAATCCATTCCTATTTACTACTATTCAGCAAGAAGACAGCATTTTCCTTAATCTACCTAGCTATAGTCCCAGATCTGTTATTGAGAGGTAACAGAGGCCATCATTTTATGTTTAAAGCTAGAGTTATGTTTTCCCTCAAGTACATTGATTTACATAACCTGCTAGATTATACCCAAGAGCCCCAGTCTCATAAAATCCTTCTGCAATCTGTTACAACTGGCCTTTGTTTTTAACAATCCATTTGGTATTATCAGTATGCTCTGACAGATCATTATTTGTCTTCAATGCAAACAAGTGAATGTGTTAAGAAATAAAACTCTCAGCATGTATTCTTGTGAGATCCCAACAGTGATCACCCTGCACTGTGAAAATAAACTGCTCACTCTTGATA
This sequence comes from Ceyx melanurus, assembly GCA_024611195.1. Lineage (NCBI taxonomy): Eukaryota > Metazoa > Chordata > Aves > Coraciiformes > Alcedinidae > Ceyx > Ceyx melanurus. Next base: position 120,126 of record JANHGL010006397.1, read on the forward strand.
TGCTTCTTGCCTTCTAACCAGTTAATCTGAGGACTTTCTCTTATCTTATGGTCACTTCATTGAAAATCCAAGATCTCATCCATTGAATCTTCTTACAAAGAACTTAGATTAATGAGACATGACTGCCCTTTATAGAAGCAAAACTTCTTTTCCAACAACAAAAGAATGTGTCCCCAGGTATTTTTAATAATTTGGATTATTTTATCTAGAACAGACATCATTGTTCTATCATACTCTAGAGAGGTATAAAAACATAACAAGGACTGATTTAAATGGAAATTGAAAACCACAGGTAAAAGACACTCAGAGGTCTATTTCTGCATGTAACAGTCATTAACCTGGCAGTAGGTGTTCCAGGTTTACCTTATCAAATTAGTTTCACATGAGGCTCACTGAATTTTTAACTGCAGTCTTTGATTTGCCACAGAATGACAGGTCAAACTAGTGTTTCCTTTGTGTGAGATATTAGCACAAAAAACAGTGGTGGAACTCAAGTTCCAACCTTACTTACACCAGTCAGCTCAGGGCAATGTCAGTGAGAATTATTCAGTATATAAGGGATCTACAAGCCTTTAAATGTATTCACACACTACCAATCTGATTCAATACTCTGACACCAATACTATCATCTACCAAACTGCCAAGTGAAGTTTTCCATGTCAACCTTTGAAACAGATCGAATTCACAGCTAAAGGCTCTAATTTCAAAAGGCACAAGAAAGAAGAAACCTTAACTTCTGCATCTCTATTACACTGGCAGCCTAAGGACATTTAGGGAGCATCAAGTCTAATAAAAGAAACAAGGCCAGGACATAATCCTCTGATCATGCCTACTGTTGGATCTGATTTCAAGGTTGGTTTTGGATTGAGCAGGAATTTGGGCCAAATGAGCTCTTGTACTTTCCTACCCTAAAGTTTTTCTGTCATTCCACTCAGCTGTGACTTTTTCAGGATGGCACTGGACTCTGCTAACAGCTTTGCCCTGTTGTGTTCCAGACAACAGCTGGATGCAGTTTGTGGGTAGTACTGCATGGATCAGTAACTGGTCCAAACAGTTAGCATGATCTGCAACATAACTGTTTTGGAAGGGAAGAGGCTTTAGCCTTATGGATATGAGCTCATGAGCTCTGCTGGGCAACCTGCCAAGTCACAGCCCATGCTGTGATGTATTTTATTTAGCTTTAGTGACTCCTTTGAAGCCATAGTATTAACCTAGCACAAAAAAAAAATAAATAAAAATCAGACCTATGATATAATGTTTGTATCTGAAAAGAGTATGTTACAGGGATTTTTTAGTACATTTCTGGTCTTAGGTAGTACTTCACATTTCAAAATATTAAATAAAACACTGACTAATTAGTCCTCATAATACTTGATATGGAGGGTACCTAAACAACAAGCATCAAATTGACATAGTATGTCTTTTATAATTTTGGAAACATCTCCAATATGTGCCAGTCACCTGGTGAGAGACTGGCAAATAGGAACCCAGAGCTCTTGTCTCCCAAATCCATTCAAACTTATTTCCCTGACAAAAAAAACCAACCTGTAATTCCCTTGCAAACTGACATAAATGTTACAAATTAGCTGTAAGTAAAATGTGATGAAAAGTAAATTATTCACTGTTAGACTTTTACCTTAACTTTTAACTCTAGTTATATTTTTCTGTTGGGTTTTTTTGTTTGGCTGTTTATTGTTTGTTTGTTTTTTCTAAACCCGTCCTTATATTCAAAAATCTTACAAAGAAAAAGTGAAAAAAGTTCTCTGATCCCAATCAGCTTATGACAGAACTAAATAGCTAAAAAAAAATAAGCTGAACAACAATTTCTGACCAGCTATTTACTGCTTAAGTACTGGAAATAATTTACAAAAGTATTGTATGATAAAACATTTTCCTTACCCCATTTTCGCTTTGTGAAATAGGCATCAGCACTAGGGTCATTGAAGTGTCTGCTCATCATAGTCTCTCCTCCAGCATGAAAATCATATGCAAACACAAGAGCTTAAAAATAGAAACACGTGACAATTACTAACTCAAGCATATTTAGAACCAAAGTCTCAACACAACAGTCTGGGAAAAATAACAAAAAAAAACCAAAAACTTACAATGCTCTCCAAATGCTTTAGTGGTAAACACTTCACGTAATGTTACTATATTTGAGTGCTGAATTTTTTTCCACATATCAACCAATACCATGCACTTTGTGTTAACAAGACGAAAACCTAGAAAAGAACAGAAACCATGGTTTAAAATACAGTGTTTTGGGGGAGAATTTTTTACTTGAACATTTCTTCTGCAAAGCAGCCAGAAGTTAAAATATGACTAAGCCTTCTTAGGAATGAGAGTCCTATTCAGAGATCTCCCTGTTTCTCACCATGTATCCTCCGAAGGCAATATGGCAGGTCATCTTTACTATTTACAGCTTTATAGCATGATGTAATGTACCCAAAGTTGCTTGTTTTCTGTATCCGATTGGGTGGTGGCAGTGGTTCCAAAGGAAAGAGACTATGGTAGCTGTCCACTTCTGCAGGAACTGCTAAAATTTTTTATGGAGAAACATATTAGGTGTCAGTTGACTTTGAGAAAGTTATTACAGTAGCAGAGAAGATGAAAATTACTGTCATTAATATGTAAATTCTTGCACCATCTTTTAGGTGTGTATGAAGTTAAAATTCACTACTTCTGCTTTAATACCAATATATAGGTTCCTGGAAGAGATTTCAGAGTCAAAAGATCTGTCTTCCAAAAAACAATTACACCAGGAAAAACCAACACAATAGATACACAGTTTCATCTGCCAGTTTCTCATTTAAAAATTCACTCTTCTGAATGACCTTTCTTTGGTGGCTTTTTTTCCTGCCAAATTCATAAATAAGCATCAATTTCCATACAGACTTCATAACTCTGGAAGAACTCTGTTTTCCTTACAAAAAAAAAAACCAAAGCAAATCTGAGTCTTGATGTATTTTAACATACTGGTTTAGAAAATAGAATGAGAGAGGAGCAGGGGAAGCAGGGGTGCTGAAGGTTTACAAATCAGATTAAGAGATTACTCTTGAAAGAAGAGATACACTTGTACTTCATCTGGATTAGTAACTATACCTGCTTTTTTATTTTTTCTGTATCATTATCATATTAAACACACATTTGAGAAGGATACTGCAACCAAAAGAGCAATGCTTAAATTGAGTTGAACACGGTCAATTGTAAATTTTCCAAAAGCTAAATTACAATGAACAGTAATGCTTCTCTTGCCTGAGAACTAGTAGAAACTCTTTTCTCATATACTAGCCAATTCACTTTAAAACGAATTAGTTAGCTGATATATAGCTTTTGAAAATATACACAGCCTTTAAAGTAATACTTAATATGTATAAAGTAACACAATACTGATCTTCACAAGGTTTTATTGCCTTATTTTTCCTTTCTCAGCAATTTTCAGTATTCCCAACCATTAAGGAGTTCAAAAAAGAAGAAAATTACCAAATAAATAGAGAATAGAAGCAAGAAAAAAATGTCATCTTCCAAAATACTATGTGTCTTGATTATCCACAGTCCAGGCTGACGATTAAGCTTCATTAAAAATTAAAAACAGGTGGCATTTTTAACACAATATTGTTATACTGTTGAATACGTATGGTTGCAGAACAATATAATCACCATTTAGTTTGTAAGACACACCTACTTACCAGGAATATCAGCCTGATCAATCTGGGCCATAGTTATTAAGTGTCTGTTGATCAGTTCCTGAAGAACAAATTAAGTCAAGTTTTGAATATGAGAATTGAGCTCATCATTTTTAATAAGTTAACAGTACACTGTCTTTAAAGTACCATCTACTTGTACTACAACAGGGAGTTGATTAAAGTGTCTAGGACACAGAAGGGAGAGAAGACCACTATATTGAAAACATTAATGACAAAATAAATGATTTGTTAAAGGAAGGAGCTGCAGAAGACACATAAGCTAAAGCTAGCATTGATAGAGACATATACTACAGTAAAGCTGAAATAAGTCACACTCAGCCCTCCAAGAAGGGCTCATCAACTAACACCTACATATACTTGAATTTCAGTGAAAGAGGTTAAAACTGGTGAGGATTACAGCTTAATGGCATGCTACAGAAGTTAACATGAGTTCATTTGCACACCAAAACAATACACAAACAGTAAGAATACTTAGCTGACTAGGAAATCATGGCATGCAGATTAGATTGCAGCCACATACCTTCAAACCTGCCCCCACTGTCTGTTGTACTCCATCCATTACAGGACTTCTATTTTCTTTCAATTCTCCACAGGGAAAATTGACTGCACAGATTTTGCGTGGCTATTTCTCTTCTACAATTAGTGGTTTTCTGGGTTTTGCTAATACATGTGATTTTTCCTTTAAATGCTCTATCATTTTACCTGTCTGAGTTCATCTGCCATGAAGAAGGAAGGTGCATTTGCTTTTGGCTGCATGTAAACAACATGAGGTGCAGCTGGATGGTAAATGTGGTAGTTTGGAAATACCTGAAAATAAAACATTTTAAGAAGCATCTGAAAATCATTAAGAATAGGGAAAACTAAGTTTTGTCACCCTTTTAATTTGAACTACTTAACTATAGTTTTCATGCACAGTACAGGTTACAAATATGCTGTAAAATACAAAAATGTAAAATACAAAAATTTTAAATAGAATGTGACATTCACTGGTAATGATTTCAAGGGGATGTGTGTATGCATATACATAGTTACTTTAACATTATTGTAACTGCCTTTTCCCTGCCACTGTAAATGGTTTGGGTTTTTCTTGTAAATGACTTCTTGTTGGTTTTTGTTGTTGTTTTTTTTTTCTGATAGGTTAAATAATATGAATTGTTGATGTTTAATCATTATGTATATATCCAGTAAGATATATATAAAATGCTTTCTTTCTATTGCTGTATAAAAAAGCCCCCCTAAGTCTACACAGCGATAAAAGAAAAGCACATTAAAAAATTCTCTGGTCCTTAAAATTCAGTGGTTTTGGAGACCAATTATAACAATTCAAAGGCCAAATCTTCCTAGAGAATAAAGATTTCAGAATGTTTAAAAAACAGTCTCTAGTATCAATCAGTTAAGCATTTGGAAGCTCTGTACACTTCTGTATAGAAAGCAAATTTACCATTCCTGTGAGAGGTGCTGGGGTTGTATCAGTGTAGAAGTATGTTGTTCCACCCACTGTTTCCTTCTGGATCACCTGGCCAGTAGATGGAGGCTGAGACACAGCATTAGTGACAGAAGCAGAGGCACTAGTAGGCACCATATAATTTGCTGGGTTAGGAGTATGACTTCTTCTTCGAGGAGCAGGAGATGTATGAGGAGTTATTTTGGGAGAATGAAGAGGAGAAGATCCTGCTGACAGTGACATTCCTTAAAGAAATACAAAAATATTCTTGATCAAACCTCTGTCATAAAAAAAAAAAAAAAAAAGAAGATAGTTTGAAAATAAAATAAAACAAATCAATCCAAACCAGCCTTCACTACCAATAATATTCTGAGCAGGTGAGATGCTAAAGGTTTGCTACATCTATATGAAGAATTAAGAGGCAAATCCAAGAGCAAGCCTGAACAGATAAATTTTCCCCAGAATCTTCATTCACAGAAAAAGGATTTGGGAATTTAGGACCTACAGAGAGCTGTAGTGAAAGTCACAGTAGTAAAGAAAGGGGAAGATGAATCAAATTAATATTGTGTCTAGAAGAGAGTTTAATAAACTACAAAAAGAGAAAATGTTAGTGACTATACAGTAAGTGAATGTTTACATTATTACATGAGCAATCATGGGATTTTGCCAAGCTGTAATTCACTTAATCTAATTACGTGTGTACCTTTTACTAGAATCAACTTCACAGCTACAAATGAGTTAGATCTCCAGTAACTACAGCATACGTATAAGCTATATACAACATGCTACTTTTATTAATTTCAGGGGAGAAATTACCTATTTTCCTGTAATTATTACATTGCAAAATAAACATCCAAAGTGTCTGATATGCTAATTGATAAACTTCTCAGAATATTAACTCGGACAGGCATTCACAGTGAGATATTTCAAGTGTATTTAAAATTATTTTTACTATTTTTCTTAAGTTACATCAGTATGGAAAAACAAGGGCAACATTTTTTTTCACACACACTGTTTAGTTACCAAAAGCTAGTTTAGTTACTTCAATCAGGAGCTATTGTACACAGACTTGTCAATATGGATCATCAATAACATGTAGGAGTGTTTTTACACTTGTGTCTTGTCTCTACAGTAATTGAATCCCTCCTACATGCACCTTTTTCTTTTTTTTAAACTAACCACAAAACCAGGTGACAATTTTAGTACTCACAGTTTTATCAGAAGTTGGGGAAAAAAAATACTGTGAAGCTGTATTATCCTCATGATATTACTTAAATATTTGTAACCTTTCATTTAGATTCAATAGTTTACTTTTTGACACCTCAAACTATTCATATTAAGTCAGCATAATTACTTTTTGGTTTTCTCTTCAAAAGTGAATAGTTAAAAAAAGCAAATTATTTTGTTTGAATGTAAATGATAAGAAAATCCTATGCTTTTCTCTTTGGTTGGGTCTCTTCAGTAATTTATTTTTATAAAATATAAAAATACAGAATGTGAGAACATTACAATTATGAACATATGAAGTCTATACTTTCCTGGGCCAGAACTTTTCTTTATATTAATATATGTACATGTGTACACACATCTTACAGATAAGTAATGTTGTGAAGTAATTACTTGCTGACTAGTGTATTAACTTAATAAAAAGTGAATTATAATAGGCACTGCTGAATGTTTAATATTTGAAGACTTCCGAATGGTAGCATAAGTAACATCCTAAAAATCTGTTTGTAAATTAGCTGTATGGCCAGAAAAAGTTATGCATTGTTATACTGTTGGCTTGGGCTACAAGAGAAAATAAGTTTCCATTAACATAAGAGTTGCATCGAGTGACTAATACTTAAAATATTTCAATAGCTAGTGTATAGATGGCTACATTTTTAACTAAAGACTAAAAACCATAAATTAATTCTTAATCTACAGTGGGAAAAGAGCAATTTAAAAGAAAACAACATACTATTATTAAATTTTGAAGGATGGCTAATTACAATGGCCATAAAACTGAAGCAGCTCCACAGTTTGTGTCTATGATGTTCAAGGGATTCTCTTAATCTAGGGAAATCACTGAAATGTCTTTTTCAGTCTATTCCAATAAAACAGTATTAACTGAAGTCCTTGGAAGCATGGACTTCAACCTCTACCCAGATTGAAACAGCTAGCTTCAAGAAATTTATTTCAATAATACATTCAACTGTATGAAAAAAACCTACCCCTCTGCAGTCTTCATACACACTAATGAAAATTAACTAAATACTTTTCTACTTTAAAACAAAAACTGTACGTAAAATACACACTATACTGTTACTTTTATCTGAAAAATATAAGTGATGACTTGTGACCTTGCTAAAATCATATTGCAGTCTTCTACTGAGAGTCTCAAAAAAAAAAAAAAAAAATCCTGCCCAAAACTGTTAAAAATAAATGCTTCGTGTTTTTGCTTGGATATTAACCCAAAACTGGAAGAAAAGGAAGATTCAAATACCCTTCCAAAAAAAAAAGTACCAACTGTTAGAAGTCAAATATCATATAAAAAAAATTTTAATACAGTGAAACTGATGTATAGTTAAATACTTAAGGGAGGAAATAATTGTTTGCACAAACTCGAGCATTAGCATTTCAATCAGTTAAAACCTTACTAATATGTAACCATGACAAAATAAGTTCAGAGGAAAGCAAATGAAAATGGTGGTATTAAAAGGTGAACATATATTCCTACCGACTCTTGCTGAAGGAAAAAAGATGGTGCTGAACACATGATGGCAAGAATGTGGCAAATATGGAACAGAATTAGACATGCTGTTTTCAACAGCACAATTTCTATAAATACTTATTCACTTGAGAGTCTAAGAAAAACATGGGGTTTGAATAATGCAATTACAATTTATTTTTATTTATAGCTACTCATGCCAGTGATTCTGAAAAAAAAAACCCACGACCAAACAAAAAAGAAAACCAAACACCCCCCCCCGTCAAACAACCAAACAAAAAAGCAACAAAAAAAAATACAACCAAACAAAAATATTTTTAAGTTTTCCCTATGAGACAGTTCAGTGTTCCCTATATTAAAATGCCAAAGTCTACTTCCAATTCTCCTCACTGAGACTTATCTGCTACTGCTCTCCATTTTTGCCTTGGCGAATCTCAATAACCTTTCATGAAGAAGCCAAATACTGTCCCAAGAGGTAAACTGCAAGGAGAAAAGGCTTCTTTCCACTTCCTAATTATTTACATCTAAAAGCAGTGTGAGTGTATGCAGCTGTCATGGTATCATCATACCAACACACAAATGGTTGCAGCATTTGAAAATCTTCTCAAAACATGACTGTCCAGGCTACCTACAAATACCTGGAGCTCCTGCTGCTACTCTATTTCAGGTGTTCTTTAAGCTCACTTAAGGTCATATTTACCTATCCCTCTTTATTGTTATATTTTTACTTTCTTGCATTTTGATTTTTATTTTTGATTTTTATTGTGGCTGAGGAAAGGGAAGAGGTAGACTCTGAAATTCATTTGAGATGGTGCTCAAAGGGATTTTATGAAATTAACACTTCTAATAAAGCTTTGTAGCATACAGTGTATTTGAATGAAAAGCTAGGTTGTATTTTAATCTGAGTATTCATAGAAATAAAAAAGATCAAAGGAAGGGCATCAAGCACAAGCTCTCGCTAAGGACTCAGTGACTACATTTTTTTTATTTAATGGAAGTGAAATTAATTAATTTAATTAATAATTAATTAATTAAGAATTAATTTAATTCACAACTCGGTGAAGGAGGTGTTCATTAAGCTCACTTGTATATAAATCAGCTGGCCTACAACATACTTTTTCAAAAAGAGCAATGCAATAAATGCTCTATATGTATTTTCTTACCTTTGCCTACAAATTTACTCACCTAGAACCATACAACTAAGGCTTATAACACATTCAGAAGTCAAAAAATTCAGCATTTATTATTTTATTACTATCATGTTCTGTATTTTAGAGATACTACATATTACTAGGTACATTTTGAATGATGACTAAAAGTAAATAATAAAAGCAGGCAGCATACTGCTATCCACTGTGCATTTATTTTACTGTAAGCTCTTGATCTGGTCATTAGCATTATAGCTGTGTAAGTTAATTAAATCTGCTTAATTCCTTGAATTACTTTAGAGTCTGTATAAAACGAATTTTACAATCTCTTTCCTTTCTTCCTCTTCTGTATTATTCTGGCAGGACTGTGGAACTTTCTCAGCAGAATAGGTGCACAGCATGAGAGGTTGGAACAAGCTGTGTGTGCCACTCAAATCACCTCAGTTTAAAGTAGTCCATTTCCAGCTGAGGTCAGGAGCTCTGAGACCTACACTGCCACAGCCTGCCATGAATGGAGATGTGTCAGCTGGACACAAAAACATCACCTGCATGCTCCTGGCTCCTAAGCCTGCAGGTTCAGACTGGCAGCAGAAATGGCATTTCACATTCCACAAAAGCTCAGAGCCTGTCTTGGACTAAATATAGAAGTACCAGCAATTTGCTGTCATTTCCATTGATGACAAAGGCATCACTCCTTAGCTATAACCTAGCCTAAGGAAACCCACTCCAAAAAAAGACAATCTCTCCTGGGGGCTATACAGCTGTTCTCTCTCAAGTTTAACACAGCTATGATGTCTTACCACTTCAGGTGACATTCATGAGTTTCTTTTATATGCTTTGTTGCATATTTGAATGGCACTGCTACTCTGAAACCACTACAGAGAACTGGATAAGATAAGCTGGCTAGCAAACATACTATTTGAAGAGTGTCAACTCACCACATTTCCCATGGAAATGATAAAGAGAATGTGTTTGGCTAGTAAGAGCATGAAAAATAGGGTATTATCCAGGGCAGCTTAAGGAAAGAAGGTTTGGAGAGGGTGAGGGAGATCTGTTCAGAGTTCCTCAATAGAACAATTTTCTCCAGCTAGTTGTATAAGTCACATTTTATCTCATTATGTTTTTGTATTCTATTAAAGGCTACTGAAGTCTATGTTGAGATTATGTTAGAAAGCACTTAACTAAGTAAATATGCATAAAAGCATTTTCTTCCATGCTACACTCTAATGGACTTATGGATTATCACTTATGGATACAACAAGTTATCTATTGAAGTATGCTAGGTTTCAGTTGTAATTTTTTTCCAGTATTTCTGCAGTCCTGTTGATAAGACAGGCAGAACAAACATACTCCACAGATAATCAATTTTGTGAACAGTTATCTAGATGTCAAAAGTAGTTTTGATTTAAAACTACCTTTAGCGAAATCTCAGAAATGAAAGATGTCAAAGAACTTCATTGTTTCTATCCTGGAAAACAATATTAAATTATCATTCTCATTGCCCACCTACTTGGTTATGGAACCTTTAACCAATTTTTCATAATATATTATGAAGCAGACAGAGCACTGCAACATGTTCATTTGGTCAGCAGAAGCATCAATCACTTTCCCAGCCTGTTCCAATAGTAATGAGAGACAAGTATTGGCTTCTTTCACACTGACACTAAGATTTATCCCCTGACATCAGGAAAGACTGAAGTTCAGCTTAACACATTACAATGGCCAATGTTCATTTAAAAAAACCAGATATTTACAATACTTGCCCCTCTGCCTTTTGGCAGCTACTTAATGCTTCTTATCCATTGCAAAATATTGCCAAAGGTTTAATTACATATAAAATCTTGCTACAGGATCTGCAGTGTATAATATCCAGATTTACTGATGGCTGTGTCTTAAAACTATTTTGTTTATAGTTCTGTTGTTGTTTTGGTTTGGGTTTTTTTGTGGGTTTTTGTTCGTTTTTTTCATTAGAATGAAGCTAGTTTTTAAAGATTGGAAATCCAAAAGATACATGAAAAACTTGAACTTTTTAAATGAAAAAAAAGTCACTATGACTGCATGGAATGCATTTCAGTATGAGTTTTAAACAGGGGAAATAATTATAAATCAGTCTTAAAAGTAAGATTACATATAAAAGATACAGTAACAACACTATTTTGCAATAATTCCTTTAGAATAAGCTTATCTTCTACTTTATATTTTTCATTGAGATTTTTAAAGTCATATATATCATTAACATTAAAAATTTTTTCTAGGTTACATATTCTAGAAAACAAATGCAAAGAGTAGATGAGTGTGTGGCAATCAAAATGCCATACTCACTGCATATTGTAGTGCATTTCTTGATTAGAGGTAGTTTTAATCATCTTCAGATACTGCTCTGGCAAAGACCACCCAGAGCATAGAACTCTAATAACTCAGCACCCCTCTTCCAAAAAGAGTAAATTAGGCTGAGTTCATTCAATTGCTGCTGTGGCTTAACTGACTTCAGAGCCTAAAGAGTGACTTCCACACTAGTGAAAGATTAAAACCAAATTCCTGCACTTTTGTATGCTTCAAGGCAGTCTTAAGAGCTGAAGTAGGAGGTGGCTACATTTTTATCTGATAAACCTAATTACTACCTAAACGGTTATACATAATTGTAAGTTAAAAGAAATAACTACTGCAAAAAAACCTCTCAACTTACCTGGTGCTAGCCCAGCAGTAGCAGGACTTCCCATGGAGGGGTGAGAAAACAAGGCTTGAGAGAAGGCAGACATACTTGACTGGGATACATTACTCAGCCTGGTGGTTGATCCTCCTTTAGGAATAAACTCACTTGCAGAAGGATTTGGTGTCTGTTTAAAAACAAATGTAAATTAAATATTTATTTTAAATGTGAAGAGATGGACAGTGCCTATCTGGTAGAAAATAATTTCTAGGCAAGCCTGTTGAGTTCAGTGGATTTTTAAGTTATATGCAGCTTGCTGAAAACAACATCAGAGAGTGGAAGCTGGTTCACACAAACAAATTTAAACATGTTTCTAGCTTTCCAATAGGCATGTGTTCTTTCTTTGTGAAGTTAACATCTGACTTAGTTACCTATTCCATTTATGTAGCACCTTCAATAATCATGTTTCATTTGGTACCACAGAACCAAATAGCACCAGAGTGACTATCAAACATCCAGTATCTATTAATACATATTGCAGATCACAATAAACTGTTTATTAAAACTGTGTATGGGATTTTGTAGTTTTGGGGTGAGTTTTTTGTTTGGTGTAGAGAAGATTAGAAAAAGAAAATCCTAATTAGAACTCAAAAGGCAAAAAGCTTTCTATTGGACAGCAAATTACAAAAGACATTAGGGAAGACAAAAAGAAATTAAGCCAAAAAATAAAACCAATTATTACATGAACACACTGAAAAGCCTGAAGATTATTAATCAAAGTTAAGTTTATTAAGTAATCTTCAGTTTACCTCTCAAAAGTCACTAAACAGAAGACGTAAAATGAGAAGACAGAAACATCTAAAGGATACTATTAAATTAATCCACAGAGTTTTTTTAAAAGCCTGTTAAATTGGATCACTTTGGCAGTTTTAAAATGACCAAATCTGCTAACCAATATTGATGTTTATCAATATAAATTAAGTGGCATCAGAGAAGTTAGCACCAAATTAGAAGTGTGATTACAAAACACTAATTCAGAGAGTGAAGAAAAGTATTTGAAAATTATTACTTTTTTTTACTGTTAATTTGGTTTTAATACCTTTCTTTTAATACTTCAGACAAATATAATAGCATTAATGTACTTCAAAGCACTGGAAAAAGGGGATTTGAAAAGCTGTAAAATTTAAGAGGATGCTCAGGTTTAAAACCAAATAGCAAAAAATGTTCCACCTTTAATCACACAGTAAATTTTAACTGTTAACCACCTGCTGATGTTACATATTAGTCATGTGCATGTATTTGAATATTCAAATACCAGCTATAACCAAATATGTAGACTGGTGAAGAAAACCATTTAAAATAACATGGGTGAAAATATTTATAAGAACCTTAAAACTCTCCAATTACATAAAATTAAGAAAAACTTGCTAAGGTATACATACATTAATTCAGCAAAGCAAAAATAAGTTGCATTAGACAGACTGAAAACAAGTAACTGATACATTTAAACTCAAAAGGTAGTATTCTGGATGCATCTGAATTTTAGGTACAGGAATAAGAGAATGGTGATCCTCTAGAAAAAATCTGTCATGAAACAACTTGTTCAAACCTGCACTGAAACTGGAGAAAATGAGAGAGGTGGTTAAGTGGTCAAGCAGAATTTGTCCAAGCAGCCATTCAGCTGAAAAGTCATCATCAACCAAAACAAGAAGAAGGGGCAGAATTTCCAGCATCTTGCTAAAAACACAAAGATCTGCAAGATATGGGTTGGTACTGCTAGAACTAGTCCTAACACACACATAGCTTTGCCATACCTAAATACTGTGTCACCTGGGCAAGATGGCAAAAAGAATGAAAGCAAGTGGAGAGAAAGACACTTTCTGGAAAATAACATTTTACAAACATGAAGCTATAATCCAACTTTCCCCATTGGTAAAACAGCCATTTACATTTTCATTCCAATTTTAAGAGCCTTTTCCACATTCAAGCTGTTTTCTAAATACAGAAAAATAAGCTTCACAACCACCAGCCAGAACAAACTAATCATAAACTAGTACAATAAAATTTAATTTGTGGTCAAACTAGTTAATACTTTGTTGGAAAAACTGAAACTTAAGCCCTAGGTCGTGTTAAAATATGTTACATTTATGTGAAACTGCAGTTCTTCAAATATTTCCAAAAGCATACAAGTTCTCATCTGAAGCACTACTTTTTCTGCACACACTCTGCTGCCAACAAAATAAGAAAATCCCAAAAACCCAAATATATATATTTGGGGTTTTTTTTATATTTGGTTTTTGGTTTTTTTTTTGGATATAATATATCCCAAAACCTTTCATAGCATAAGTGACTAAACTATAAGTGGAGTATCACTACTACCTCTTAAATATTTCATCTTTTTGATATTTTTCAAGCTTTCTAGACAATCTAATCTGCACCAATGAGCATGCAAATATGCCAAAGTTACGAAGCCACATTCTTAATGGCCAATGATTCAAAAAATTATGTTGCAAGTCTGGAAAAATGTCCTACTTTCAATCTGGCAACTCATAATAAAGTGTAAATTCTACTGCTAGTTTTACAATTTGATTAATGCTAAGCTTTAAAACTGATCTAAAAGGGGACTACTCTTTAATATCCTATAAGGCATTTTTAGTCTTTCTGCTAGAAGCCTACCAAACTTCCCAAAATGAAGCTGGTAAAATAATTTTTTTATAAGAATTAAAATTATATATATATATATATATATATATATTTAGTGAAAAACATTTTTTTTTTCTTTTTAGACTTTATACTCTCTTAAAAAAAAAACACTTAAATTGTTTTTT
>JANHGL010006397.1:134880-168521 GCA_024611195.1 Ceyx melanurus
AACATTTTCTTCATTCTGTTTAGACTTCCTACTAGCTTTAAAACAAACCACTTAAATTGTCATTAGTTGCTCATTTCAGAGTAAAGTAACTTATTCACACTAGACAAGGCTTCAAATTAAGTCTGAACAAAAAAGAAAGGTAAAAAAAAAAAGGTAGAAAAAACAGGTATTGAAGGCTTTTATTAAATCTTGGGATTAATGAAAAGAATGGAGATGCAGGAAATACTTAGAGGACATGTAATGAATGGTGCAATAGAGAACCAGTAACAGCACTTTCTAAAGCCCACACAAACTAGAGACTGTTATTTTCAGTTTCAAATGCAAATGTCCCATAAAAAGTCACATAATATTATTTCCTAAGATTAATACATTTTCAACAAACAGCATTAAATGGAAACAAGTACAACTTTTTCAACTACACTAGATTACCCTAGAAAACCATCTAAGGGAATTTCCAACTCATATCTACTAAAATTACCATCATTCTTTTTTTTTTCTTCTTCTTCTCACCTGGCCAGTTTAAATCTCAGCCCCTTCTTCAAGTATAGCACTGTGAAACTAAAGCAGAGAAGCAACTTCCCTAGGCACTGACTTAATACCTGTATTGTGCATTCTTACCAGTATAATTCTAATTAAGAATTTCACCAGAATAGCCCGTTCTCACACTCTATCTGTACTCTCTCAAAGACAGAAGAGTCTCTTCCCAGTCAGCATTGCAATGAAACTTCCAAAGACAAAACACAAAAGTGAGTTGATCCAGCTCCACACCACAATAACAATGCCTACACTTCTGCATGTAAGAAAACACAAAAAGTTCTAAACCATACACAAATACAGCCCAAATGATGCAATCAGTAAGTACAGAACCACAGGAGAATTAAAAAAAAAAAAGAGGGGAGGACTATAAAACAAATAATTTGTGTGACCATTCAGCACAGAGTTTATCTATCTGGGGGCTTTTATGATCTTAAAAGATAAAAAAAGAAATGTAATTAAAATATAGTGTGGAAGGGAAGAAAAAAATAATTCAAGCCTCCTTAAAGGAAAGTAATGAGCAAGCCATGGATCTAAAGACCATCACTGGGAGGACCAGCCAGCAGCACACAGCATTACTGTTTGTTGAGGAGTTCCACCTATCAACAGATTTCTGTAGTCCAGAAGTAAAATAAAAATTCCTGTTTCATCACCTGTCAATTTCAATATGTATGATTTGTCTTTATGCTCCCCAGTGATCAACTCCTCAGGCTTCACTGCTGTATTCATTTGTAATTATATTAGTATTATATTATATTCATAATTATTGGTGTTTCAAGGATCCATTTAAGTCCAGAAATATACTGTAAGACAGGGATGCACAAGTTATGCAGCTTGGAAGATCATGCAGGGATCCCACAAGAGTACTGGAAATCATCTTTCTCTCTCTCTCATTTCTAATTCAGCATCTTAGAACACAGAGCTGTAGAGCAGCAGCAGTACAGCTGCTGTATCAGTGGCTGTGTCACTTGGCTACACTGGTTCTGGTCCCACCTTTGACCACAGCCCAAAGCCTAAGGTAGGTTGATTTAATTTTGTTTTGGAAGAATATGCTAATGTACTTACCATGCTAAAACCTGGATCCAAGCCTTTTTTGTTCTTTTTCTCCTATGTTCTAATTCACCTCCAAATTCATGCTGATCTGTTCTGACATCCCAAATTACATAATCTTGTAATGGTTACAGAAAAACACCACAAGACACTCAATGCTACAAAGCAGGGCAGTCCTCTTCCACCATTTTTGGCAAAATTTTCAGAATATCTCTTAGGAATGCAAAAGTATTGCTTGTTTTTTTCATGCGTGGTTATTCTTTGGGGGGCTTTGTTACATTTGACAAGTAGATCTAACTAAAAAGTAAACTTTTAAAGATGTGGAATACTCCCATGTTTCTTTAGCAAAAATCCTAATTCTTGCAAAAACTCTAAAGTCTTTCAAGTCCATGTTCTTGATGCAAAATATCTGAAAAATTCATTTCTATTATTTATTTATTGTTGTTAAAGAAACAAACAAAAAAATCAGTTCTTTGTGGTGCTTAAGTACTAAGCAGTGTAAGTAAAAATACATTCCTACTATTTTAAGAAGAATTACCATTTCCTAGTATAATATGTATCATGGTGGTGGATTAGTTTAGGACATTTCCTAATATAAGAAATGTCACTACACAAAGAACTTCCATTTGTTCTGTGTTTTTTTTGGTTTTCCCTTTTCAGTGCACAACCCAGAATACAATTCACTCTGGAGACTTAACTTTTAATCATGTAAGGATAACACAGCATTCAAAGAAAGTAGATCTGGATTAGAAATTCATAGCCATGCATGACAAACAGTTCTACTGCTTTACAATGCATGTAGTAAACTACCTTGCCTTTTAAAACAACCACTTTTTGTCCAAAAATCACTAAACATTGTGCTATGAAATAATGTATTCCCACATCTTAAATCATGCATTTGGAGTGGACAAACACACATGAGCTTTAACATTTGCCCAGTCCTCAGCAATTCTGAGACAAAATTTTGCTTTCTCACCTTCAAACACAAATGAAAACCAGGCCATCAAACAGATATGCCTCCATAACAACCTTTCTACTTACCACTCAGATCACCATCAGGGAAAATTTAGTTTGTATAACCTACATTCACATCTGCAAAAGTCTCTGAACAACCTATAGTTCAAAATACTGAAGAGTAGTGTTATCTGTAGGTTACATACATAATGAAGTAGAAAAAAAAAAAGTCCATCAGAAATCTCAGTACAAAACTGGCTACTTTTATGTAGGGTAGGGTTTTCATGCACAAAACTTTGAGCCATTTTTCGTGCTTTATAATTAACATTTCCAAATTTTAACAGTTCCCAACCTTTGCTTTAATGGTAACTTAGAAAATGTTCACACTATAATACAAAGATTTACAGCAATCAGAATTACAACATCGAGATACAAATGGTTTCTTGTCTATGTAGAGCCTGTTTTTATACCCTTCCACATTCAGTCTTGCAGACTCCACTGTTTATATGCAATCTCTCCCGTTTCTCCCTCAATTCTATTTCCTATGTCCAAAACATCCTTCTGTTCTTATTTCCACCACATACACATAAACATGCTTTCTTGAAGTCCCACATCTCCATAGGAAGCTATATAATTGCATCATATAAACCAAAATCTTATGCTGTAGAGAGATTAAAATAAATTACGTAGCTGACATTCTGGCACAATAAAGAAGCTTGGAATTGCAAAAAGCCATGTGCTCTGCAGCCATTGCCAAGCTATTGCTGCTAACCTCAGAAAGCTAGGCAACCTTGAGCTTCCCTCTGCCACACTTTCAACACAGCTATGGAGGGTGTATAGGTACTGAGAAGACAATTGCTCTTGGCCAGAAGCTCCAAGTCTCAGATTATTGGCTCCAGAAACATTAAGCTTTTCTGCTGCATGCTTAGCAGAGCAGAACAATGACAAACCTTGTTATGACACCAAACAACAGAGAAAACAATAAGGATATAAGTACATTTGGGGCTTTTCCTGCCCTTTAACATCCACCTGACATTCAAAGACAAATTTTCTGATTTTTTTCTTCTCAGAGCAATTGTCTGCTCATTACGGTTCATGCTCCCATTAGATACACACTATAAATTCAAAGGAGAGAAGATAGATTGAGAAAAGTAGTGCTTTACAGGCTCCAATCACTGCTCTGCAACCTTACCTTTTTTTACCCATGTGTCCTTTATATTTCATCTTTTCTCCACCAGTGACTGCGCTGCTTCCCCAGCAGCATGAAAGCCAAGGCAGGCTTAAGTCCAAATGTCCCTACGCAATGTACAATCAGTTCATCATGCCATCCAATTTCAGTGACACAGAGATGTCCAAACATCAATGCAAAACCAGTATTGGCAGGGCAAGCATGCTTATGTCAGATTCATGCCAGTCCTTATGTGGCAAAAAATCTCAGCGAACTGAAAAAAACTCCTCAGGTGCCACAAATTCGAGTTGTAAGTCTGCTGTGAATTACCCATTTTGCTTACTTAGAAAGCATCAAAAAGAACAGAGCCCTCACAAAAAGACTAAACTAATAAGCTATAAAGAATCAAAAACACTAGAGAAGTGGAAAAAATTATTAGCAGCAATGCTAATTCACATTACTATAATAATTTCCATCTAAATCCCATTTTAAGGGACATGGAGCCAATTCCTTCCAGACTAAAACTATCCTTCATTATAATCCAAAGGGTACCCTGCTGCTTCTGTGCAGACATGCCCAAAATCAGCTTGAGGCTCTACTTCTCCCCTCTTAAGGGGCTGAAGAAAATTCAGGAACAAACCAATAATAAACTTTAACAAACAACTTGAAAAACATAAACTATTCCAACCTAAATATTATGAAGTTACATTTTCTGATTGTGATGGTTACATCTTTAAGTTCTGTACTGAGAAAATGTATTTGCATTAAGCCTAAATCATTTTAACAAAGATCACTAATTTTACCAGTAGAAATCCTCCTCAAAAGGAAATTAAAAGGTTTTGTTTGTTTGCTTTTAGACCACATTCAATAATTACTTCTCCTCCTCCTCAAAAGATTAGAACATAATCAAGCAAAGTACACAGCACAGCAATGGGTGAAGAGAAAAAAACATCCCCCAGTCACTCTCCTGGGAGGCTACTATGCCTACTTCATGAAATAAATATGTGACCTGATTTCAACCCACACTTGCAGTAATCACTTCTAACAATTTCCAAAATTTAAAATGAAACATCAAAAATACTGAAAAAGTGACTAGTAAAGATAATTTTACCTGTAAATTGTTTTCTGTGACTCTGTTCCACCAAACCATATTGATGGGTACTCCTGTTTTACACCTGTCAGCCAGGCAGCCAATAGGGTTCTTTGATTTTCTTGCTTTTGATCCCACTGGAACTATCCTCTCATCCAGCATCCCCAGTCGATACTTCCTGGGCTATGAAAAAGAAGCAGAGAAACCAGGCCACTCCTAACAACCCTTGTCTAAAGCTACACTAAAATTGGTATTACACTGTGAAATGAGTTCTGGATGGGTGGAATAGGAAACAATTTGCAAGTAGAATTTATCTGAGACTGTTTCCTTTCAATCCTGACTACTTGGTTATAATAAACAATTTTTGGGGAAAAAAAAAACCACAAAAATAAACTTAATGGATTATTAATTATTTGCAAGAAAAACTGTCCATCACAAGTCAGCCACTTAAATATCAGCATAAATCAGGAAATTCTGTAAAAATGAGGAATTGTTCTGAAAAAAAAAAAGTGTATTCTCAGATACCTTCAATCACATCATAATAATGAACACTTCCTTTGGGATTTGTATCAAACAAGACATTAACATTCTCTTTTTTATGCTTCTGTTTAAATTCAAATTTGCCAGGACTCATCTCCAGAAACCTTTAAAAAAAACCTCTTAAAAAGAATTGGTTAGTCAACTGCAGAGGAACTCAATGAAGAAAACATTTCTGCTCAAGTTAATACTCTAAAGACTAACTTTAGCTATTGTCTTAAGTGAAAACAGAAAAGAACTACCACGATAAATGCATTAGAAATGGTCTTAAAATTGATGAAAAAAAAACATGCTTGAGGAAGTGAACTTTCAGGAAGTAACTGGACCTCAATAGGAGTGACATTTCTACTACATTTGCAATTATCTCTACAAATGAAACCATTTATAATGCATGATATGAACATTAAATTTAAAAAATACATTGTGAAGAAAAAAAAAAATCTGTTAGACTTTCAAACAGGTAAAGAAGTTCCTCAGATTTCTCAATGCTGTCAGTCCTAAGGGTACCTATCAAGACAGTAAACACTACCAAAAGAAGTATCTCTACATCTATGCATATTTAGACAAGGACCTTTTTACATTGATTATATCAACAATTTGAGAAAAATCCAGGAGTTGGTCTGTTCTTCTTTTCCTGTGTTTTGGATTTTGTTAATGTGAAAATGCAACTATCATAATCTTGATAAAGACCACTAAGTAATCAAAGCTTAACTTACCTTCAGTCAGATATCTAATTCATCTGCCACCTTAGAAATCTTAGCAATGTGTACCTTAACATGCATTTTAATAATTGTTCCTTGGGAAACAAGGCAAGCATCTAATTGAAGCAGATTTCTCACACAATTTTTAAAATGACAAAGGACAAAAAGGACAAAACTACCATGAAATGGCCTTCTAAGGAAATAAAGTAATAAAGAGGAGCAGTTTCCCTGGCAGCTTCCCCATCTCTCTCCATGTTCTACCAGGGGCAGAGGCACAGTCTGTTTCAGACTACAATCCAGTGCTCAGATGTGCTGCTAATCATCAAGGGTTCTCTTAATCCTCCATTATAAAAGGTGATCTATAAATATTTTGAAAAGAGAACCATAACAAAAGAGGAACTGAGCCAAGGTGGAAGGACACTATTTTGGTTACAGTGGGGTTCGGATGCCAGGCAACAGAATGAAAACTATTTTATGAAGGACCATACTGGGTGGCTGGAGGGAGCAAACAACAGCAAATTCTATGCCATAAAGCAACACAGAGACAACATGAGTTTGTATACCAGTAGTTCTTGGCCTATGGGTATGAAAAAAATAAACTAAAAAGCAGGTGAGACCAAATTAAAAATTTACTTTCTATAGTAGTTATCTACTATAAAGCATCACTAAGGGATTACAAAGCCATGATTTCATTGTTCAGACAGACATCTGAAGATGGAATAGATCATATTTGGAAATAAATTCCAGTCTGTTTGCAAAATTATTCTATATTACACTTGTTTGCAATAAGCAAAATAGCATTTGATTCAAAAATCAACTGTGAGTTTACAGGAGAAACAGAAAAAAAGTGTATGCCAAAAGAAGACATTCAACAAGAAGTAGAGAACAGATTGAGCAGTATGAATAAGTGTTAAAGCCATTTTAACTTTGCTACAGCCCTCTACGAAGAGCAGGATATAAAGCAACAGAGACAAAATAGTGAAATCTTGAAACAAGAAAAAAACTCATCAATCACTGATCATTTCTGAGCTAATGATCTTAGACATGACAATGTAGACAAACCAACCCAACTTCTTGGCACAGGGACAATTTCTCTTGGATTCACAAGAGCAATGGTATTTCTGCCCTCCATAAAGTCTATGAGATAAAACAACTGTTCAGCCATACAGAAGAAGGAGTACTTCAACATTTTGGACTTCTTGGGGATTTTAAGTTTTCTTTTTTCTCTTTTTTCTCTTTTTTTTGGGGGGGTGGGGGGGGGTGTAGGGGGAAAATGGCTAAATCATTGCAATACTTCATAATACTTCAGCAAGTGTTTCTCAAACTAGGTTGCTGCTCCCAATATGGTTACAAGTTCCAAATGAGTTGTGAAAGGTCAAAAACATCAATATTATTTTGAAATGGAAAAAGTTACATGAGAATAATTAAAATAATAAAAATGAAATCTAAGAAAAACACAAAACAAAACACCAAAACAAACAAACAAAAAATGCAGCAAAACCAAATTATTACAAAGCATTATTGGAAAAGTTCAGTTCCTCTGGGGCAAAGAAGAGTGAGACAGTAATAATTACTGGCTGCAAATGTTTACATGAGGCAGGGAGCAGCTAACTACCTTTAATTGCTAGCCATGGCTTGGCTCCCCAGGGTGAGAAGGGTAAGCATTTTCAACCATAGCTAATAACTCTTGCCCTGTAGAACTAAGCTGCTGCCAGCAGTTAATGATAGGAAGCCATTGGTTGGCATGAATAGAGAGAAAGTGTTCTATTAGGAAAGATAAACCCCCAAAGTTTGAGAAACATTACACTTGAACAAAAGAAATGCTGTCCAGAAACAAAAAGGTTCTTCCTGAGTAGCATCTTCACATCAGACCACTGTTAACAAATCAGTAACTTCATTAGCACATGCTAGAAAATATTCCACAAATCAGCTTAATTGCTTGCTTCCCATTCACTGGACAAGACGTTTGGGAACACAGCAAGTGTATTTTCTTCCTACTGTTTGCTGTAACAGAGTCTTTGCCTCTAGTGCCTCCTATTTCATGGATAGTGGGCAGTGCTACCCTTCCCCTCTCTAATTCCTGGCTGGACATATCACTGGTGTAAGATATTTTAAGCTATCCTAGAGGAACAGAAATAAACAAGAAAAGATTTGCAAAGATTCAAACTGTAGAGACTCCTCATGATTAATAATTTCCATATATTCCACATATTTAAGTCTGGATAAGCTGGCAAATCAAACTACAGAATTCCAAAGTTATCTTCAACTGAGATCTGCAATTGGGATTTTTTTCAGGATCACTCATGTCCCAAATTACATTTCTATTCCTTATTTGCACTTAACTCCAGTGGGGTTTGAATTTTAGATTTACAAGCCATTTTCTATACAAAAAAAAAAAGTTTGGCATGCACATGAGCAGGACATTCTGTTTCAAAGTATTGTGAATAACCTGAATTATGGTAATGCTTGCTGTCTATGTGCATATACTACCAAAGCAAACAGAAGGGATCTTAAGCTTTCCTCATGGCAAACTGAATTAAGCAGTATTACCTTAAATTATCATAGTTAAAAGGTATCCTCTAGCATTAGCTAGAGCTCATATATTATGCAGATACACTGTACATACAAACACACAAAAATAAATATTACATTGTCAGGCAGGAAAGATCAGGTATACAATATAATCTTTTCCTTGTACTAAAACCACAATTAAGCAATATATGCAATTTAAAGTTTCAGCGTTGGCTTGTTTTGTAAGACTTCAGGTTTTTTTAATAGAAATGAAGAGGCAAAGAGACCACTAGAAAAAGAGGTTAAACACTCAGGGTGCTAGTCTACTGAAAAAGAACAAACTTTTGTTGTACTATGTCTTGAAAATTAAAAGCTAACTACAAGCCACTGGTATCATTATTGCTGTTTTCACCCAACAGCCATAACCAATTAGCTGGAATAAGACAGTACCTGAAACACCCAGGTATAGACAAGAATTCTGTTGAGAAAAAGCATAACAGTCTGGGCAGAATCCCTATATAGGCACAATCAGCTAAGAAGTGCCTCTTAAAAGTGAGGTAATAAATTAATAAGGTATCACACCTGAAAATTAGGTAGAGTCACTGGGAGTAGCCTAGCAGATCTGCAGGCTGATAACAGGAAAAAGAAATTGTCATTACTTTTGAAGCTTAAGAGTACAAACCCCTTCAGGTTTTGTTGCTAACCAAGATACATACTCTTCTTCCTCTTTCATTACAACCTCTCACTGTTAGAGAGGCAGAAGATGTTTGGTTTTAGTATCTCAAGCTTCTCAAGATTGGAACCTGTTTTGCTGATATCCACAAAAAAATGGAATAGGACCCCAGTCAGCAGGTTAAAATTAACTGTGTGCTTACTGGGTGGCATTTGTTGTTGGGTGGTGAATTTTTTATTTCTTAATGAAAAAAATGAAGGGTATCCTAACGTATTTTAAAATTTATCATGTTATACATTGATATTACATTCACTTACAAACTAGCCACCCTTCCTCCACCTGAATCGTTTTTTAGAATTGTTCATGAAACCCTGGGTTTGGCTGAGGATAAAATTTTCACTAGCTGAAGTTTTGTACAGAGACAAACAAAAAAAGATTCTTCTATCCAAAGAAAACTAAATTTTGGTATTCAAATAGGTCTTATTCCACATTAACATACTTGATCACTGCAGGGAAAAAAAAAAAAAAAAAGGAAAAATAAATCCCACCACTCCAAAATAAAAATCACACAAACTGCAACATTCTTGATTCAACCAAATTTTAGAGTGAGTCACAACAGATGACTCAATATATCATACATTTTAAGCCATACCTACCAAAAAACTTTCAGTGTCCATACTAAAAAGTGTATTTAATAAGAATATATTCTGAAGACATGAAAATCTTGAAGAGTTCAGAAGGAGCTAAGGAAAACTGAGATATCTAAGTCAAATCTATTCCCACCAATTTTGATTTTTCAGCCTACCTAAGTGGGACAAGGTATGAATTACCTTAACATGGATGTTAATTCTACAAAGTTCTTGACTAAGAAACTAATATTACCTGCTGAACTGAAATAAGTTCACAGGAAAGCAAGTTTTTCCCACCATCATTAGAGCAGACAGTTCTAACCATGTAGCAAAGACTTGCCAGAGTACCACTACCCAAAGATGTACTTTCAAAAACTTCACTGCTAAGGAAGCACTCAGTGAGAAAACAAGAATTTTTTTTAACATTTAAAGGTCTCTTTTCTATTAGGCCAGAAGTTTTGTATATGACTTATAAAAATAGCAGATAAATTATACACAGTCAAGAACCAAAAATACAGGAAAAAGAGGATTAAAGACTGATGAATCTTTTAGTCTGGCCTTTTTTAAGAGTATGTTTTCCCAAAAATCTTCTCCAGCTGCTTTAAATATTTGCATAATGTATTAAACAAATGTGTGCACAAGTTTAAAAAAAACCCCTTCCAATTATTTTACTGCAAATCACTCTTAGAGGCAACACTTTGGCACAGAAACAAATGAAGCTCTTAAGTTTAGCAAAAGCATTTTACACATTAAAGTTATGTGTGTAATTAACTGCTTCAGCTTGTAAGCTGCACCTGACAAAGTCTAGGTGACTAACTGAAAAGTTATGCTTTAAAAAACAGGGACTGAGAGTAGCATTTAAACTTTTAGATGTCTATAGGTCATAACATATATCTCACCTGCTCAGATACAAATCCAAAACAAACAAAGATATTTTGAATACAATTCTAAGATAAGTGCTGTATTACACAAGTCATCTTACCATGCTCTTCTTTCTTTCAAATACATAATAAAATGAGGCAACAAAAATAAGATGACTCCTCGATGTAAAAACATCACATATTTCTAAAAGGAAGTGCTTTAATAGTTTGATTTCTTACAAAACATAATGAACACTAAGCCATACACAAAAATGAATATGAGTAATATATTCTCCCAGGTCACATCTAAAAATGAAACTATGCAGTAATTGCTAAGACAGCAAGAGCACACAACCAAGGAACAATTCAAGTAACCAACTACTACAAAGAAAAATGTAAAACATATTAAATATATCCTTAAAATCAATGGAAGGAACACTGAAAAAAAAATTCTTCAGAGAATACAACAACACATAAGAAACAGCCTTAAAATTGTTCATTCCAGCAGTTGGTGCAGTCCTTGCCGATGGCAGCCTAACAGTGGTTTGAACCTCAATGGCCCTTCCTCTCTAGGTATGACTGAACAATTGAAATAAAATGGAGTGAACATAAGAATTTTTCAGAAGAGTTCAGTTTTCATGAGGATTGAAGGTATGAAAAAACAAAGTAAAATGTAAAAGCAATGCTTTTTGCTATCCTGTGAGGCCGACCAGTGACAGGTAGGGGAACTATTTAGTGTGGATTGTTGGCAACAGTCTCGGAACAAATTTAATTCAAGTTTTCATCATATATTTACTTTCTAGTGCATTAAACTGTCATTCCCTTGGCAACAGATTCTGATCAGTTATGTTGTATATGTTTTTATTAACTTTTTAACCAGAACCATCAAAATGAATGTAAGGAGTTTTCCAGACAGACCATTTCAGCGTTTAAAGAGAAGTATTTATCTAGATAATGGCTAAAGTCAATTTAGGAAAAAACATCCAAGAAGTTTAAGGGCAGAAGGCCACCCTATTTTTAAGCAGCATAAATTGTATTTCAAGAAAAAACGAAATGTATGACATCACTATTCTCAGGGAAGAGGGTTAGTCTATTGCTAACTTGAGCTTTTGTTCCATGCGTCACAAATCCTATTTGTGCATTGTAGTTTAATACTTACCTGAAAATCCCTTATAGGAAATTCACTTTAAGGTAGCTTGTCCTACTGCATGTGGAGTTACAACAACCTGACAGTAAATCCAGAAGGTTTTACAGTTGACAGAACCTCCACCAAGGCTCCATCTACAAAAATACTTAGCTCCTTTGACTTCATTTTAAGTATCCCACAAAAATGTCTTTGAATAGTAATCTTAGCTTTGCTGAAATCTAAAACTGAAATGCAGTTTAATAATTTCTAAACAGAGAAAATAACCTGGAGAACGTTCATAAAAATTCAAGGACTATGTTTACTTTTTAAACAAAAAAGTATCAAAATAATCACAAGCAACTTAAATATCCCAGTCACACTACTAGTTTAAAAGAGCTCTCATAAAAAAGCAAGGATATTCAGAATTGTAATCATCAAGTCTTCAATATTTTATTGATATTGAATATTTACATCCATATGGCTTGCCCATTATTAAAGGGCTGCCAGGATAACATGATCAGCAATATCCAAAGACAACAAAGATTAATAAGCTTAAGTTCCTTGCTTAACACACCTACATATTACATGCTTTTACAGAAGCTATTCAGTTTTATACAACACAAGCATGCAGGTTTTACACAGTTGTAAATAATAGCTCTAAATATGTAAAATATCACAGATTTGTAAAGGAAAACAATATTTCTTTATTCACTTACCAAGACTGTATTATATCTGTCCTCCAAATCAGTGATAAACGAAGGAAATGCTGGTTTTGCCAGCTAGTTCAGAACAAACAAAACCTTAGCCCCGGGCTCTTAGCAAGAAAATGCAAAGTTTTTTTCAAACAGTAGATATTGCAAACACATTTGAGCTAGCCATCAAGGCTCCCTTTAGAGTCAATGAACAGAAGCACATACACTTCTAAAAGGCTATCTACCTTGTGTTAAAGGAAGCATCAAGCACTGACATGATAAACCTCACTGCTCAAGTTCTAAAACCCCAGTTACTGGGGTTTCAAATAAAACAAAAAACTGAAAATATTAAGAAACTACAACAATTTGCAATGTATTGTCTCACAGTAAAAGTCAGTCAATTACAAAAGTGTAATTAATTTGTCATAAGTGAATAAAAATTGATGGCTGAAGTAGTTATTGACATCTAATCTTTTCCAAAATAATTTTCTTAATGTGAGCTGAATGTTCCTTAAAGCTGCTCATCTCTCCTGACTATAGAGGGAGCCTGGATGCTAGGTTTTAGACTGCTCAAGTAATTTGAGATGTACACTTCCCCTTTACTAGTATTATTTAACAGCCTTTTATAAAAACAAAATACAAAGTAGCAGTCATAAATTATTGCTATACAAAGCAGAACACAAACCTCTTTCAATTAATGCCAGTTATGACTGAAATACTAATTGAAAGAAATCCAAGTAAATCAGTTTCACAAGTAAATCTTTCTCTTGATACTATTTTAGCAGCAAAAAAGTCAGAAAAGACTCTATATTAATATTTGAGCTTTACATTCAATCATTAATAGCTTTGCTTTCATTTTGTACTGTTTAATTAACTTTGAAATATTTTTAAGACAGCGGTCACTCTGGCAATACTTCTGTACAATAGTTCATTTTCTTTGTTGCATGTGTTTTACATACATAATCACACACATTCATGTGTGGGTGTATACATATAGTTCTTTAAGACTGTGTTAAAAAGGAATGTATGATTATTTTCATTCTTACTATCCTCAATAAATGGATAAACAACACGTTTATAGTTGTTTACATCCAACTTTCAAAGCATTGTACTGGCATTAAGGAAAAAGGCAATTCAGAATTTTCATATAGTCTGGATACATTGTAATATTAGGAAATTAACATTCTACAACAGCATTTCATTTCAAGGAACATTAGTCTGATGGGACGACTATGGTAATTATCTTTAAGCTCAATCTTCACCTGCAGGAATGATACAGAGCTCCCAATCACAGCCACACAAATGAAGCTCTATGAAAGTCACAAGCATGCTGATGTTGCTTGCTTTCAAGACAATGCATTATCAACTATGGAAAAATTCAGGTTCACATGGCTAATAACAAAAATTGTAAAATGTTACAGTCAGTGAAGGTAAAATTTGATAACTGCTTGAGACAAGATATTTTTTTTTTGATAAGCCACAGCTCACAAAAAACAAAACAACGAAACAAACAAGAGAAGGAGCTCTGCTGTAATCAAGCTCATCCCTTATTCCAGCCACTGCATTTTTAAGTGTGTAATTGGAAAACACCACAACCTGTGTTGGTGCAGGTCAGTGGTGTTTGAAGATACTGTCTAGTCCTCAGCAAAAGAAAGATTTCTCAATACAGATTGAGAAATAAAATCCAAAATTCCATTTTCCCAATAATACCATAGAGCGTCTATCAAACTAAATGCCTTTGAAACTAAAAATTACTTTCACATGATGTAGAAACAAAAGGAGGCATGATTCTTAACATATTCAGAATATGTTGCCATGAAGGCCTGCAGGTGACTTATGCATCAGTACAATAAAACTCTGTTTTCAAATTCAATGGGCTATGTCCTGATTTTCATATTGAAAGCATTTCTTATAAACTTCAGTTTACAAATGTTTGTAATATTTCTTACTAGCAATAGCAGTCTAATCTGGTGAAACAAAATCAAAATTGTATGGTCTTATTTATAACAGCAGCAATGTATTAAAACAAATCTAGTAACATTAGAAGAATAATTCTTATTTGACCTAGCATTTCAAGTTATTCCAGTTTTTCTTCTCTGACAATTAATATACAAATATACTACTTAATACGTAGTTGTTGCCTACCTTCCTCCTTTGAGATACACTGAGGGCAGCAAAATCATTGAACAAGGATGAATTTGGTGAAGTTAGTGGATCTGTTAAAAAGAACATAAACCATCATATTAATGTTGTATATTAAAAATAAATTTTACATTTTTTAAACATTTCTGTATGGAAAAAATACTTTTGTTAAAACTAAATTTAGCAATGACTCAACTTAAACACAGCATTTCTTAGATTCTGTGCCACCACTCAATGGAATTGGTGGCTCATAAACAGAATTTAGCAAGTTTCATTGCTGTTGACACTATTTAATGTTCTTCTAACATTTCAAAGGCTTCATCTCAAGGTAGTGCCCAAGATAGGTGCATTCACAAAATCACAGAATGTTAGGGATTGGAAGGGACCTAGAAGATCATCTAGTCCAAACCCCCCTGCCAGAGCAGGATCACCTAGACCAAGTCACCCAGGAACAGATCCAGGTGGGTCTTGAATGACTCCAGAGAAGGAGACTCCACAACCTCCCTGGGCAGCCCCTTCCAGAGCTCTGGCACCCTCACTGGGAAAAAATTTTTCCTTGAGTTTACCCTAAACCTCTTGTGCTCCAACTTAGTCCCGTTGCCTCTTGTCCTGTCTTTGGATGACATTGAGAAGAGTCTGGCTCCATCCTCCCTACACTCACCTTTAACATATTTATAGACATGGATGAGGTCCCCCCATTCCATTGAGTAAAAATTCAAGTAGACATGCTAGGAGACCTGCATGGATGAGTAGGGAGCTTCTGAAGGAGATTTCTAGGAAGAAAGAAATGTAAATCTCATGGAAAAAAGGACCTGTCACTTGAGAGATTTATAGGGAAGTTGTCAGAGCATGTAGGAAGGCAACAAGGAAAGCCAAAGCACTCTTAGAACTTAAACTGACAAGGGAAGTCAAGAAGAATCAGAAGGACTTCTTCAAATATATCAGTGGTAAGAGGAAGAACAGGGAAAGTGTGGGCCCACTGCTGAATGAGGCAGCAGCCCTGATAACTGGGGATGCAGAGAAAGCTGAGCTGCTGAACACCTTCTTTGCTTCACTTTTTATCATTAAGACCAGCCCCTGTGTACTCCAATACCTGGATGAAAGGAAAGGACCTCGTGGAGGGATGACTCTCCACCGGTCAATAAAGACTGGGTTAAGGACCAATTATACAAATAGAATATTTATAAGTGCATGAGCCCTGATGAGTTGCACCCAAGAGTGCTGAGTGAACTGGCTGATGTTGTCGCCCTTCCACTCTCCACCATTTTTGCAAAATCATGGTGAACAGGAGAGGTGCTGGAGGACTGGAGGAAAGCCAGTGTCACTCTGGTCTTCAAAAAGGGCAAGAAAGAGGTTCCAGAAAACTACAGACCAGTCAGCCTCATCTCCATCCCTTCACAAACAATGGAGAAGGCCATTCTGGAGGTCCTCCGTAGGCATATGGATGAGAAGAAGGTTCTCAGAAGTAGTCAGCATGGATTTATCAAGGAGGAGTCATGCTTGACTAATCTGATAGCCTCTATGATGTTGTAACTGATGGACAGATGCAGGGAGATCAGTGGATGTGTCTGTCTTGGCTTTAGCAAGGCTTCTGACACTGTCTCCCATAAGACCTTGTGAAGAAGCTCAGGAAATGTGAGATAGAAGAGCAGATAGTGGGATGGATTAGTAACTGGTTGGACAATAGAGATCAAAGAGTGGTGATCAATGGAGCTAAGTCCAGCTGGAGAGCTGGAACCAGTGGAGTCCCCCAGGGATCAGTGCTGGGTCCAGTCCTGTTCAACATCTCTCAATGCCATTGATGACAGGATGGAGTCTGCTCAGCAAGTTGGCTGACAACACGAAGCTGGGAGGTTTGGCTGATCCACCTGAAGGCTGTGCAGCCATTCAGCCAGACTGGGACAGACTGGAGAGCTGGGCACAGAAGATCTTAATGAGCTTTAAAAAGGAGAAGTGCAGAGTCCTGCACCTGGGAGGGAGTAATAAATTACACCAGTACAGGTTGGGAAGTATCTGCTGGAAAGCAGCTCTGTGGAGAAGGACCTGGGAGTCCTGGTGGCCAACAAGCTCTCCATGGCACAGCAGTGTGCCCTGGTGGCCAGGAAAGCCAATGGTATCCTGGGGTGCATTAGGAGGAGCATGTCCAGCAGATCAATTGAGGTTCTCCTCCCCCTCTACTCTGCACTGGCGAGACCTCACCTGGAATACTGCAACCTGTTCTGGCCCCCCCAAGCTCCAGAGAGACAAGGATCTACTTGAAAGAGTCCAGTGGAGGGCTACAAGGATGATGAAGGGAATGGAACACAAGTCTTATGAGGAAAGGCTGAGACACCTGGGGGTCTTTAGTCTGGAGAAGAGAAGACTGAGAGGGGATTTGATAAATGTTTATAAATATATGAGGGCTGAGTGTCAGGAAGATGAAGGCAGCCTCTTCTCACTTGTGCCCTGTGATAGGACAAGGGGGAATGGATGGAAGCTGGAGCACAGGAAGTTCCACCTCAATATGAGGAGGAACTTCTTTACTGTAAGGGTGACAGAGCACTAGAATGGGTTCCCCAGAGAGGTTGTGGAGTCTCCTTTGGAGATTTTCAAGACTCCCTGGATGCATTCCAGGGGTTATAGTATATGGTCCTGCTCTGGCATGGGGGGTTGGACTCAAAGATCTCCATGGTCCCTTCCAACCCCTGACATCCTGTGATCTCTAGTTACTTGAAATCAGTAACATTCTGTAAAACAGTCTTACCAATAACATCATGGATCTTATTTGTTCCATCGTTGTTCTGCAGAAAATTAAATCAGAACTAAGGGTAGAAAAGTTTACATTCTGCCAATAGCTTTTTTTTTTGCTAGTCCTTATGCACCCTTTCCAGAGTTGAAGCACCAAAACCAGCATAACAACCCAGGTGCAACTTAAAACTCCAAACTACACAGGTAGAGATGTCAAATTAGCAGATGACTGACAGGTGTAAACATTGGCATTTTGACAAAACACATTCTTCAACATTAATCAATACTCCTTAAAAAGGAAATTCAACAAGTGAAGCACAGCTTGACATGGCCGGAGGAGGGGGGAATTAAAGGACCTGAGACACCACAGAATTTAATGGGGTTTTAAAAAAAAAAAATCAGACTTATTTCTCTCCTTTGCATGCATCACCATCACTCTTTGGCTTGTCACAGTCAAACTCTGACTGCATTTAAAACTGGAGACCTCCACTGACTTGAATAGATAATTGTTTGGTGAGACAAAAGAAGCAGAATTAATCACAAAACCTACTGGAAATTAACCAGAAGGAAAACAAAAAAAGAAAAAAAAAAAAAAAGACACCCTACAAATTTTAACTTTCAAGTAAGTTAATTTTATAGTAGTTACTATCATGCTTAGGAATTATAACCCTAGTCAGTAGATTAGCTGCAGGGTCAGACATTCAAATGGGAGTTCTAGAACATCATTTAAATAGCTATTTTCAGAGCATAAACATCTTTTAAATGTATGCTCTTGCCATAAGGCAGTAGTATCCTCTTCTTTAAATAACATGGTTTAACAACTACAGCTGAAATATTATGCAGTGATTCTGAAAAGCACATTACAGAAGTTCAATATACCCTTCATAATAATTTAGTGAATATGTAGGTCTGCACTATAGACACATTTTGTTAAGTTGAAAAACATGCTCTCTATAGCAGGGAAAAAAAATGTAAGAGGTAAAGTAATACTTACAGGACAAAACAGCTATTAAAAGTCACCAGTAATGTGATATATTTCACAAAACCCATACACCCTAAATCTAAGAAAAAAAAAATTCCACACAATAACTTGCTCGAAAAGCACAATAAAAAAAAGGATGCTATTGCAGAGCAGCATAAATGCTCTAAGCTATCAGTGCTTTATAGGGGATATTCAAAATAGCATTTCACCTGAAGTGACAAGACTGATAATGAGTATTTTTTCAGCTTTTCCCCCTTGGGACAAAGAGATGGTTGAAAAGTATGAGTACAGCAGCACTACAGCTTTGTATTAAAAATAATCACATAATAACACTACTATTAAAAAATAAACTTCTACTGCATCTCACATTAAATCAGATGTGGAAAAACAGCCTTAAGTCTCAATTTTGTGAAAGCAAATATCTTAAATTTCCAAACATACTTTTATATGTATTACTTTAAAAGTACTTACCATGGCCTGCATACTGCTTGGCACTGTCATTGAGAAGGCTAGGGGAGCTGCTGCTATTTGTCATCCTCTGCAAAAATAAAAGACAGAAGTGTACCTGTAAAATAATGCTATAAAATACCAAGTGAAGGCATCGGGGAAGACATTTAGAAAGTTTTAAAAACATAATACAAAACACTGCCCATTTCTCATTTACTAAATATTCTAAGCAAACAATGGTTTGTAGCTGACAAAATTCTAGTAAAGTGTTTTGCACAAGAGCAAACCAACCCCAAAATGACTGTACATTAAAACGAAACTATCTTCATTAATTTTTACATGCTTGGGAGGGTCTACCAAACCTATAGGTCTTTTTCTGCAAGTTGTCAGAATGTTAGATAGGCCAATTATCTCCTTTAAACATTCTGTCACACTGTACTCATGAAACAACTCCTCCCTTTATTATACACTATCATCACAACATGAAACTTTTCCAATGAAATAGACTCAAATCAGTATAGCATTGGATAGGTTGCTTTAAAAAATAAAAGAACCTTTTGAGACCTTTCAGCAGAATCATGTGAGTTTTGTAAGCCAGCTGGACCTCTGAAACCCTCTCAACATCTCCTAGCCTCCATCTGCTTCTCCTACATTCCTCTAGAGATATGGGCTAACAAAGTGGACTAAGTGAGGCACTGTTACTCTAAAAGCTACCACTGCTTTGACAGACAAGTTTAGAAGTGTCTCTTCTTAATCCTCCTTATTATTTTCTTTGACCAGTCTCCTAACAGGAAGAAAAAGTGTGAGAAGAAAAACAAGGCAAAGTCAGGAAGTGTTCTCCATGGCTGAAAGAGACCATCAGGAATTTGTTAAAATACTCCCTGGCATGCTTTTGGCTCACATCGACTAAGAGTCTACCAGCCAATTTCCAGGCACTGTTCAACAGTGAAAAGGTTTGAGATTTCTTCAAACAGACAGTTTGCATGCAGCCTCTCCTTTACTGGGTGAACATACACCAGCACAAAACAGCCCATTTTGTGCCAGCTGGCCCTAGGCATCAAGGAAAGTTTCCAGGCATGTTCAGTTTAGTAGTCTAGACACAGATTAAGACTCCAAACTGGTCACTGGAGTTGCTCTTTATACCTACATTTCTCCACAGCCAATCTCAGTGTTAGTGGCAGAGGGCAAAAAGCTTACTGCATTATACTTCATGCCATTTCATCTAATTCTTGACTAGAAGGATCAATATTCTGGAGTACATTTGTTAAGAACAGGAGAACCAACAGGAACTGGATTGTTATCCATTATGGTAGAACTATAAACATACTGCAATTCAAATTGCTCAATATTTGCATTTTTATACTACCATTCACTGTAGGTTTTTATAGTTGTATCTAAAAGAACAAATAGATTGTATTAAGTAGTTTTTGTGTGGAAAGCAAGTTATTAAAACAAACAAACAAACAAACACACAAAACCAACCAAACAAGCACACACACACCACCATAGCCTGCACTATTAGAAAAGTAACTTGAAGAATTTTTTTATAGAATGGTTTGGGTTAGAAGAGACCTTTAAAGATAATATAGTCCAACATACATTTTTTGTAAAATTTAGGTATTTCAGCAAGTATCTTCAAACATTACTCTCTTGACAACATGCTCAATCCTTCAATTCCCCCACCATTATCTTTGTGCCATTGCTACAGCAAGCTTTGTCCAATCATTCAGGTTTCTCTGATGCAACGTTCAGTACAAGTACTTAATACTACATGAAGCAGAGCTACAGCACATGGAAGTTTCCTAGGACAATGTGTAACATATGTACTTATGTAAATGTTATGAAAACCTGCTTTTTCAAGACCTAAATGAAGAAAGCTGTTCATTATATACTCTATTTTGATGCCACTGGTCTCATGTTACTAAATATATTGAACTGACACAATGCATCTCTCACTAAAAAGTTAGTGATCAGCAGTTTTTTACATAGAATGGATGTCCCTAGTGAAACAAAGTTTACTTATTTCTACAAAACAACTTCTTTCTACACTGTGGGAGACTAAGTTAACAATCTTGCCCAAGTTCAGGGATGCTCATCCTACTGTCAACCATCATTTAAAGAATACATCAAAATAAATAATTTCTGGTTATAGTAGCTCAATTATTCATACATCATATTCCATTCCCAATTAAGCAATGGAAAGGAGTCAAATAGTTTTGCACAAATATTTGAAAAGCATCCGTATTGTGTATATTTTCTTGGCATTTGATACATCCATGCTGACCCTTATAAGAGAAAGTGGTTTACAAGAAATTTCCTGAAAGCAATTTTTTTTACGTGCACCAAATTTGTCCCAGTGTAGATAAAAATAGTGTTAGTATCTATTTATAACACTTGGATT
This sequence comes from Ceyx melanurus, assembly GCA_024611195.1. NCBI lineage: Eukaryota > Metazoa > Chordata > Aves > Coraciiformes > Alcedinidae > Ceyx > Ceyx melanurus. Next base: position 156,105 of record JANHGL010006397.1, read on the forward strand.
TTCAAAATCATTTTAATGCAAAAGGTAACAATTTGTCTGAATGGGAATAAATGTGATATTGAGGGTGATACTGGGTTGCTACCAAAGATGGTTGAGCATAGGGGTTACATTTGGGACCAAGCACTTTTAGGCCATCAATATTCTGCTTTTCAAGTACAGGAGATAAATATTCAATCAACAGACTTGCAATGTGAATAGGTGACTGTGATGATGAAAATCAGTGTTGATATGACCACTAAAAACATATAGTGCATGCAATACATTGCAACAGAATGCATTGTTGAGGATTTTGAAAGCACAGTGCAAACAAAGCCTATGAACATCAACTGTGCCTTTACAAAGTCAAATCTTGTTCAAGGTGCAAACATATTTTACAAGAACTAGGATTCTGAAAAAATGGAAGCTTCTCTCCTCGACCTTGTGTGGGGTCTTGTTTTAATAATTGGTTGCAAACTGTACTTTGGATGAGGTTAAAAGCCTCCACTTAATCAGCCTCTTTCATGAATTTTTAATTTTGCTCACTTTTTTTAAACCTGCACAAGCTTCTTATCTTAACACTATACATAGAAGACCTGCATGTAACCAGTACAGGATTTTTATACTGTTTTAATATTAAAATTTCTATCATATCTAAAAGCATTTAGTCTTACTGAAGATTATTCCTGGATCTCTTTTTTACCAAATCAGACCAAAAATAGCTTGAAATGAAAAAGAGAAGAAAACCCAACTACTGTTGTCTGTGTTTTCCAGAAGGCAGTGTTGATTTTAAGTAACACTTCTCAATCTCTTCTAACGGTATTGAACTATTTTTCATATAAACACAATTTCAAAAAGCATGCAATCACAAGAACCTCAAGCCCAAAGGGTGATACTTCAGAAAGGTAGGAGCAACCATTAGCATAAGAAAACCAATTCATTCCTATTAAGCCTGGTAGGCAAAGCAAGCATGCACCTATGAGAGCATCAGATGTTTTTAGTACCTCACGACCTTCAAGATATGGAAGTTAACATAAAAAGCCTGTCACAACCAAGCACCACACTAATGTCACTCACCTCCATATAACTCCTTCTCTTTGCCTGCCTATTGTTATCATTCATTGAGGTTAAGTACTGGTTAAAATTCAACTAGGCTGACTGGCATACATCCCGCCCCTCTCCTTTTAAAGGAATGTAATAGCTGTTTCAGTTCACATCTCAGAAGAAAGCTACTGCAGAATAAAACTGTCACATTCAAAATACAAGGATTTAACCTGAGGCTTCAGTTTAAAGTTCCTCCGCTGTTGAATGACTCACCAGTCACAACACAGGCTCTTTCATTTCACAGAAAAATTGAGAAGTAAAGTTTTTCAGAACACTGCATTAATTCCTGAACATTTAAGCAATTAAGTTACAAGATGGAAATATGACTGTCCAGAAGGTTTTACTCTTTTCCAAGCACCAGGAATAATGAAAGTAACTCATCTCCTCTTAGGAAAAGACTGTGTGAAGAGGGACTGCATAAAAATTGAAACTTTTGCTGAACTGAATCATTATCTTACCTAAACATAAGATAGCCTAAGTATACTAATGGCTCCTATTTAGAACTATTGCAAGGTAAAGTAAAAATAAAAGTATTATTTTCACACACACTTTAAGACAACACAGACAGCAGATTAACAGCATCACTTTAAAAATCATTTCCATGTTAGGTTGCTGTTGTAATAATAGCTTTGATGATTAGATAGTTTTCAAAGACTCACAGAGGGATTGAAGTGGAAAGGGATATCTGAGGGCCAATTGGTCCAGCCCTCCTAGTCAAGCAGGGAGAGCTTGAGCTGTCTGCCCAGGCCCATGGCAAGATAGCTTCTGAACACCTGCAAGGATGGACACTCCACCACCTCCCTGGGCAACCTGTGTCAGTGCTCAGGCACCCTCTGCAAAAGAGTGTTTCCTGATGTTCAGAGGGAGCTTTCTGTGTTTAGCTTGTGCCCATTGCCCCTGGGCAGCACTGAAGAGCCTGGCTCCATCCTCTTTGCACCCTACATTGAGGTATTCATATACATGGATGAGCCTTCTCCAAGCTGAACAGTCCCAGCTCTTTCAGCCTTTCCTCACAGGAGAGATGGACCAGTCCCCTCAAAGTCTGTGACCCTTTTCTGGATTCTCCAGTATATTCCTGTCTCTCGTGTATTGAGAAGCACAGCACTCCAGGCATGACTCCACCAGTAGTGAGCAGAAGGGAAGGATCACCTCCCCTGACCTGTTAGAAATGCTTTATCTAATACAGCCCAGGACACCATTAACCTTCTTTTTGATACCTCCTTGGTGCAGTATGCTAGCAAGAAGTGTTGCAAGAAATATTGCTACCTCCTAAAGGTATCCCCACCCTCCAATGTTCAGTAACAAAACCAAAATTATAGCTGCACTGTTTTCTTTGCTTTCATCTCCCTTCACTAACAGATAAAATTTAAAAAGTCTCATTGAGACAGAGGATGAATAAAGCCTTGTTGCACACAATTTGTTCTAATTTTACATAGCCTATGTTACAAGACTTATCTTAAGTGAGAAGTTATGCTTTCTTCCCCACCATTTCTTTTCCTTAAAATACCCAGGAGATTGTATTTATTTCCTTTGTCTCCGTATTTCCCACCCTAACCCTGAGAAAGCAGGTACTTTTCTCAGGGTCATTTCTCTGCTAAGTGTGTTATCTCAAAATACTGCATAGTATGTCACAAGCTGATCTCTTCATCTTAATGCTGCTCTGCTGGAACTGTATTTCATAATATATTTATTTCTTTGTAATTTTTGGAATACTGTTTAATTGGACCATAAAAGAAGTTATCCTGCAAAAGAACATCTTTGTCACAACAAAACAAATCAGTGTTTAGTTGTCAGATTCTGAGACCTACAAAGGGTGACACCTTTTGCTTTCTTTTCTAAGCAATCCAAAATTTGTCTTTGGCTGTTAGCATATTTGGCACCATCTACACATGTCCCACTCAGCTGTTTGAACTAAAGCAACTGGAATTCTTCAGAAAGCATTATATAAACAACTGCATCATTTTATACTTAAAATAGTAAGTCTGTAGGTCCACTCAGTTCTCAACACTTAAAAACTTGAAGACATTTACAAGCTTGTGTGCTGTAAGGAGAGTTTTATTACTCAACTGTTGGCAGATGCTGCAATGGGAACAAAGGTCTTTGTGTTTATTCAGCTGCAAGACTTTGAAGTGAGCATGGTCTCTACTTCTCAGGCTTTTCAAGAATGCTTAGTATACCAACATTAGCATGGTGAAAGCAAGACCAATTCTTCTCCACTGCCGGGCCTTGATGACTTTAGCACTGAAGACTGTTGCCCACTTTTTTGATTAGGGTGATTGAAAAGTCATGATTCTTAACTTTCTACATAACCTGCAGTCCAACAGAGGGCATTTAGTTGTCAATCTCATCCCATCAAAATAAGAAAAACTGGATTTCTGTGAAGCAACATGCATGCAGACACCTTCTACCGTTTATGCTCTTACAACCAAATTGCTCAGTTCTAATACAACACAATGTTTTAACAACAAGATACTCCTTTGCCTAATCGTGATATAATAAACTTTTAACATCCCAACACAGTATTACTAAAGCTCCTTCCCACACTATCTGCATCTTAGATCAAGCCATGATTTAGTCAGGTGGTAGCACTAATGGCAGAGGTACAAAGACACCAGCCAGCCAAGTGGCACAAGGAAGAGCAGCTGAGCAAACAGCCAAGCATCAGAGGCATCCTGGCCAGCCAGCTCCTGCCTCCTTGCTGCTGGGAAAGCCAAAAGCAAAGAGCTGCTTCTTGAACCACACCTCTGACTGTCTCTTGGCAGCTGTTCCTATGCCAAAAAGAAGAACAGCTTCAAGGACAACATGCAGCCTGTGGGCCATGTGTTGTACAGACCTGCCCTGTTGTTAGAGAAGGGGAAAACAGAAAATAGATGCTTTTGATAAGCTAGAATTCAATACTGCTAATGCAGTATGTGAAAACAAGGCAGAACCTGGGAAGAAAAGATACAGGGAACAAAACTGTACTACAGGAAAACTTAAACCAATGAGAACAGGAGACTATTAATAGGAAGCTACTTACTAAGAACAGAAGGGAGCAATAAGGGATAATGAAAATTTGGCTAACAGCAAATAACTTTGAAGTAAGGCAAACAGAAGGATGAAGCAAAGATATTTTTCAGAAACAAAGTGAAAAGAAGAGTGAGAGAGCCATGGCCTCTTCAAAAATCCAAACTGTACCAAGGGTTTTTATTCTTTTTTTCTCCACTGCAAACTAAGCATTGACATTAACTTTGTCTACATCTAATCTAACCCCAGTAAAATGTTCTATATCTTGTAAAATATTCTTTAATACATATAAATGAAATCTCAGTCAGAAATATCCTCTAGAAATGTTGACTGCTAGTCACCTACATTATTTATGATCAAAGAAGCACATTCCTTCTCCAATTCATCACACTACAATCCATTTCAACTTTCCTTCCTTTCACTGCTTACATCATCCTTCCTTTAATTGCTTACTTAATGATGTAACACAGATTATGCACTGCACACAAAAACATGATTGCAAAATTTGGATATAGCTTTGCTTGAGGCAGTTTGGCTCCATTACATATGCCTTATGATAACCCAAACAGACACAGTCCTGTCTTTTCAGCAAGCTTCATTCTTATTTACTACACATGACAAACACATTCTGGAGATTAACTAGGAATAGTCAAAGAGACTCATCTATTGAATCCTGGATGATTTTGTCTGAAGGTATCTAGTGAATAAAGCATGGACTGCAGGAAGATTATCTCATGGTAAAAGAAAATGAGCATTACCTAAAAGTGACTCTATTAGTATGTTTGCTAGCTTCAGGTCAGTTAAGCAACTTGAACCAGGCTTTCTACAGGTGGTCATTAACTTCATTCCTCTCCTTCCAGCTGTACAGGTTAGTTTCAAAAACTGCAGGATCTCTAATTTGCCAGCACTGCTGGGGGGATTTTTTGTTAGTTTAATTGCCATTCCTCTTCTTCTCATAACTCTGTAAAATGCAGACTACTTTCTTCTTAAGTAAGGAAGGTGTTCCACTAAATTGGATGCAATAATCATAACCTGCACAGGCAAACACACTGCCAACTAATAACCTTCATGAGAAGGATGTGAACATCATGCTGAAACAAGGCATGGAAATAAGATGAACATTTAATCAACTACCAAATGGATGTTCATTATGCATGGACCATGCACCTTGCATCCTAAGCCCCACTTATAATTTTCCCACTGAAAAAATATACAACGTTATGAGGAATACATCTCAAGGAATCTTGAGGAATTACAACCTCAAGGCTGCAGTGGCAACCTAAATTTAGCATTTCTTAATATTTAAGTGTACCTTACTAGTGTTTTTCTAGAAGTGTGCTTATTTGCATGTTTGTGCAATTACCCAGTCTTCAGCAACACACTCGAAGTTTCCTCATGCTGCATCACAGATGCATCTATTTGTGAACTGCACAAATCCACCAGAAATTACTAAGTAACTAATAGATGGAATTGATGTTTTCATCTGCAGAAGCAAAACTGAGAGTTACTGAGATTTTTTACAGACTTCTGATGTTTCATCAATGGCAGAACACTACATTGTCAGTATCTTTAGTTTGATTTGAGGACCTTGAGAGAATCAAACACATGGATTTGTTCTCTCCACTCCACTTTGCCTCAACTTTGCATTATGCTAACTGGTTTCTTTGTCCAAATTTCTGTGTATTTAACTTGTGCAATTCCAGTCCCCATTCTAGGAGCGTCCCACCAACATCTCTCTGTTTCCATTTGTTCAGACTTTCCTAGTTACTTACTCACTTATCTTGAGCTCAGTTTCTCTAAGCCCACAGCATTAGCCTCTTTTCCCTTATATCCCCTCTGTCTAAACACACAGATGCAGCTCTCAGACCCACTTCCATTCTGCTTCAGTATGAAATGGAAGAAAAGGGGAGAGGGAAATGGAGCAGACCAGCATTCCTGTTTGGAGTTCAGGCAAGGCCTAGATTAAACCAGAGCTGTAACTACAGGAATGTACTCAAGTTGGAACATGCCAAAACAGTCTACATTGTTGGGAAATTATCAAACATCTAAGAAGTCTCCAGTGGGTCTACGCAGACCAGTTTTGCAAAGGTTTAATCAAGTCACAAAATCTGGGCAAAATTTCAGAGAGAGCAAAAGGTATATCCTTGACACAACCACCCATCTATCACATTTAAAGCCTCTGTTCTAAACCATAAAGCATTAGCATTGTTTAAAGTAGAAGTCACTAAGATTTTTCCCTCACTTTTTTCTCCAAAGGGCTGAAAGACGTGGAAAACCACATTCCAAGTGGCTAAACTTTGTCAGTGTGGACTTAATTTAGAAGCTAACACACAATCAAAACAAGCAGCATTACCACCTTTACCTATGCAAATGAGAACTTAAATTATATAATTCAAAGGGGAAAAAAAAACCTATATAAGAATGCTTTCTAAACTGTAGTTTAATGCCTGTAAACACTTTGTCAAAACAAATACTTCTTCAAAGGTAGTTTTCCTTAGCCTCCAATGGGTGACATATCAATTTCTTCTTTTCTCAAACAGAAACACACCTTGACTGTAACCTCACAGACATTAGTAAAGTATTTAAAAATCCTCTGAGCATTCACGTTAGATGCATACTTTATTGTCTTTCTAGAAGAAACAGCTATAATTAAGAAATTATCATTTAAAAAGACCAGTGTTGCTGTAGAATACAGTTTAAGATTACAAAACATAGTGACTTTACACTAAGAGGATAAAATTATGTGATTCAAATAATAATACCAAAGTGTGTAACTTTCAGCCTCAATAGTACACATTAGGATCAGAGGTTAGAATATTTTTTTTAAATCATGCATCACTGTCAGAAATAAACAATTCCATAGTTTTGCAGTTCTGTTGAATGAGAAAATCCAGCCTTCTTGAAAACATGCAGTTAAAAAAAAGAAAACAAAACAAAGCACAAAAAAAACCAACCAAAAAAAAAAAACCAAAACGGGAACACACCTAATTATTTCCCACCTTTTGCTGTTATTTTTCAATCCATAATACAGCCACAACTGAGATCAAAGTAAGCTCATAAGGAGAGTTTCCTTGATATAAAAAAAAAGAGTTGTTGTCAGGACTCAGTGAGAACTGTTTGACTTGTGCTCTCTTTCATTTACCAGAAACCGGTTTGTTTAATCTTTGAGTACAGGGAGAGACCATCCTCCTTTCAGCTTTTAAAAGGCATAACAGTTTGAGGGAGTTGTTTTAGTTTGTCATGTGTTAATTCAATAAATACTCACTTAGGTTTTAAATAGGACAGCCTTTTGCTTTCAATTTTGCATAACACTACCTACACAACAAATTCCACTTTATGGAAGTTCCTATGCAAATATCTACACAACACTATAGATGTAAGGAAACATTTCAGAAGACATATATGTGAATTCAACATAACTGAACAACACCAGAAACTGAGTTTACTAATTCTGAGGTTTGACAATTCACACTTTGCTTCAATGACCTTTGATCTTTGAAATGTTTCCAAAATCTAATTTTGATTAATTTAGGAAAATACTATCAAAATAAGCTATGAGCCTAAAAACAAATCTAGGAACAAAGAGTTAATATACGTGGCAAAGCCCAACACAGCAGCTCAGGTAACTGTCAATAAAATCAAACTACTTTTAAAAGACATGACATTATTTCATTCCCCTTTGCAAGAATAAATTGAGTATATACTCTGGATATCCTATGACATGACACGTTCCAGAAGGCTCCATTTCTCCTGCCTCTTGAACAGTTTTCTCTTCTTGTAAGGCTGGCCAGAACTAATGAAACACTATACAATTCACTGCTATTACCTGCATCATGGGATACTTTGTTTCAGCGGGATTTCCAAATCCATTAACTCCAATGAAGCTGGTGCTAAAGTAGGAATCTGTGAGACTAGCATCAGCTAACCCACCGCCATCTATTCCGGGAACTAAAAAGAAAAAAGAAAAATGTTTCAGAAAAAAAAAAAAAAAAAAAGTTTAGCATGGGTTTATTTGCTAATATATACTGCCTTTTTTTTTTTCTTTTTTTTTCTTTTTTTTTTTGGCAGGGAGTATTAAATAAGAAAACCTATCTTCGGAGCAAAACCAACTAAAAACATACTACTGCACAAAATGGAAAAGACGTGAAGCGTGAAGTTTACAGCACAAATGCAGAAAGAGGCAGGAAGGTGAAAAGCTTTGAGGGAAACAATGAGGAGTCTGAACTTTAGAAGCAATAACATAAGTAATACGAAGTTTTATGTTTCGTAAAACGTAAGTTTTACAAAAACTTGTATTCTTGTATACCCATCTCGGAAGTGTATCTGTCTAGTAGGGTTTTTAACCTGATGTTCTGGTTCTTTTAAAGGGTGACACACAGAAGATGCACATTTAAAATTATCTCGAAGTCCTCTCACATGAGGCACAAATAATTTCAAAGCTTCCTTAAAAGCATAAGACTATTTCTATTATTTCATACTTCCTAAAATATCAACAATTTTACGAAATGTGGCCAAAAAAAGGTTATCTTTTAGACTGAAAGCAAGTATGAAGGATGTAACAAGAAATTAATCCCATCTAGAAACAAGGGCCTCACCATACAAGTACAGTACTTTAACCACAAATAAATGAATACAACACTATGGAACTGGAGAACAACGCAAAGCAGTCGTGATTCACACAAAACACTCAAGCAGGTATTACTTCCATAACCAAACCAAAGCATTTTCAACAGTATACAAGCTGCAGTTCAAATTTAGCTTCTGCAAAAACACCCAGAGCAAATTATACAGCCACTAATCAGTATGGCCAGGCCACTGCAAGCCAACAGGCATGAGTAATTGGTAGCTCCAAGGTAGGAAGGCACACATCCAACTCAGAAGAACATCCTGTACTAAACTACCCAACTTGAACTTCGGGGAGGATTCGCAGCCGGCCGGTGACATCCGGGAACAACTTCCTGATCCTAATCCTCAAAGGAAATAAAATGCAAGTTTGTCTAAGAGCTAAAGGAATGCAGGTTATGCACCCTCAAACGTCATCAGAATGGGAATTTTCGCTCCAAAAGAGCCTACAGAACCTGGTGAGCCACGTCCATGTTGCAGGCACGGGAAACGGCCAAAGTACAGGCAGATGAGGTCATGGGAAGGGCTGGGAGAATGACCAGCAGCAACCATGCTACAGAGAGATGGAAACACTTCCCAGCTGCACTGCCTCACACTAGGAACTAGTCAATCAAGGGCAACAGCACCTCAAACGAAGAGCTGTATGTGAGAGATCAAATGAAGTGAATCCCTCAGTGGCAACACATACCAGCTTTGCAGGAGAGAAAGATCCTTAAGAGCATTGCTGCCCAATCTATAACATTATCTGTATACTCTGCAAGTTTAAGAGCAGCTTTAAGGATGCTAATTAATAATTGCAACAGGATTTTTAAAATTTATTTTAGAAATTAACTAAGAACAGAAAAATAAAACTCCACAAACCACCCTCTGGATCCTCCTACAACATTTCAAAGGAGCAACTGCATAGAAAACTAAGAAGTCATCTTGCTAAATCCCTAAAAAAACCCCAAAACAAAACAAAAACAAAAAACCCACCAAAAAACCCAAACCAACAAACAAACCAAAAAATCAAAAGCTTTTTGGATGTCTTAACATCTGTCCCTCTTTTGCCTTCATTTGGGAAATTTCAATTCAAAAGCCTAGGAAAATTATGTTTGAACTACTTTATCAGGGAAAATATCACTGTCTGCAGTACTGCCAACTACTGTCTCATCCTACCTGCTACAGTCAGTCCCTGACTCACACCGTGAAGGTCAGCATTTTAACACAATCATTTTCTGGCATAATGAAAAATACTAGGACTCATTCATACAAGAAAACTAAAGTATAGCAAAGTTGTGTCTAGTCATAAGTAGTTTAAGTCTAGTTTGCCCATAAATTGTTTTGGGTTCACACTGTGTTTGTTATTTATTTTAAAAATGCATTTCCAATATACCTTTCTCTGTCTGCTTTTTAGCCATTACAAGAAAGAAAAAATGCTGCAGTTTTTGTGCTACATCTTGGCTATAAAAGACTCATGAAAAAAAATGTTTCTTTTCCAGGAACAACTGTCATTTCAAGGTACACTATATAATTTTAAGCAATATATCTGCTATTTCATCTTATACTTCTGTCAGAAACTCCAGATTCTATCAATTTTTTAACAAAGTAGTAAGCAACTCCCTCAGCTTTACAAATCCTTCAACCTCTGTTGAAGAATTAAGGCAGACACAATTCTTTCTGCCTCTCTCGTGGCTCCTCACTATAGTAAAGTGAGATCCCACGTGCCTTCATTTCTCTGTTGGACAGATACACTTAATGCACAAAATTGGGAAAAGGCAAGTGAAAGCTTTTGAGTTTCACCACACACAGCAGCAAATGCATGGTAAAGAGCCTCCTCTGCATAGAGACCCAAAAGCTGAGCTCCAGTAACTCAAGATGGCTGGTATAGCTGCAGTTAGCCCAACAAAGCACTGGAGCTGGTGCTTGTAGCCTTGCCAGGGCACAAATACAGCACCAGGTGCTCTGCTCCTAGTCTGGATGAAGCACCCTCAGTGTCAGGCAGGTCAAGATGCAAGCAAGAGCAGACTTCAGGCAGCAACCCAGAGCTGAGTGAGGCTGAGGACACTGCTTGGAACAATGAAGTTCATCTTTCACACTGCTCAAAGCCTGCTGCCTTTCCACTGCTAGCATTTGCTAGGCTAGCCAATCCAAACCACTCAAAGCTGCTCAAAGCTACAATGTAGGCTTTCTCTTGGCACAATAATATGTAACTGGGCACTTCAGATAGTAAAAGCTACTCTCCAGAATATTTTTCTTTTATCTAGCTGTGTGAAGACCATCTCTCTGGTCAAGTGCAATAGTTTGGCCATAGTGATCAGCCTCTTTGTGCCATTACTACAAACTGCTGTGCTCCAATGTTGATCCACCTTCATACCACTCAATTCTCCTGGTACCACAGCAATTTCAAGACAGCTTTGAACTATAAGGCTTTCTACTACACTATTCAAAATTGTCTAGAAACACACCTCTAGCTAAGGGATCAAGAACACATGAAAACATATTCCACGACAACAAAAAAAAAGACAGGAGGTAAGCTCACTAGAGCAGTTCTCCTGGCAGTAGCTCAAATTTAGAGTGCTCTAGAAGTGGTAAATACAGCTACTGTTTTCAAGAGAAAATTCAACACTCCTTGAACTTCCCTATAGTAATAAGCAAGAAAATGAAGACTATCAAAGATGCAGCTTACACAGGTATAAAGAAAAAAGTAATTCCTGCATCTCCTCTAGAACCAGAAAATAAAGTTCATTACACACTCCATTTATGTTCAAAGAAGGAACATTCAGCTGTTACAGCGATGAAAGCTCTGTAAATACCTAAACAGTCAAAGTAGTTTTACTGTATTTGGCATCTGGCCTTCTCCACGAGAAAGCAGATAGCATTCATCCTCCTTCTGCCAAATATTTGGCAAATCATAAAGTTTCACTAGTTTCTGGAGGACAACAGCAGTTCAGAATATGAAAAAAGAAAAGTGATTTATCATAAATCATAAATCACTTTTGGGGTTGGATAAAAAGATTTAAAACTAATAACTCTATTTCTTCTCTGAAATGCTTATATGCCAATGCACGAAGCATGGGGAATATGCAGGAGGAGTTAGAGATATATGTGAGAATATATAAATATGATATAATTGCTATTACTGAGACGTGGTGGGACAGCTCCCACGACTGGAATGTTGTTATGGATGGTTATGTTCTATTCAAAAGAGATAGACTAGCAAGGCTGGAGGAACCAATGAGGAGAGGTGTACTGCTGGACCTTGTATTAACTAATAAGGAAGGACTGGTTGAGGACATCAGGGTTGGGAACAGCCTTGGTGATAGTGATCATGATATGAGAGAGTTTAGTATTATACAGGGGGGAAGTAAGGCAGGAAGTAGGACTACAACCCTGGGCTTCTGCAGGGCTACATAGTTTGACCTACAGTTAGCCCTCAGAACTCTTCAGAGATCTGCTTTCAGGAATCCCATGGGCTAGTACTCTGGAGGGTAAAGGAGCCAGAGAAAGCTGGTTAACTTTTAAATACCTCTTTCTCCAGGCCCAGGATAGATGTATTCCCTTGAAGAAAAAACTGGGAAGGCATACTAGAGACCCACATGGATGAGCAGGGAGCTTCTGAAGGAGCTTTCAAGGGAAAAAAGCAGCATACAGTTCATGGAAAAAAGGACTTGTTAGTTGGGAGAATTATAGAGGGGTAGTCAGGGCATGTAGGAAGGCAACAAGGAA
>JANHGL010006398.1:0-25757 GCA_024611195.1 Ceyx melanurus
TGACTTGGTCTAGGTGCCCCTGCTCTGGCAGGGGGGTTGCACTAGATGATCTTCTAGCTCCCTTCCAACCCCTGACGCTCTGAGGTTCTGTGATTCCCTCTTGAAGCTTTCGATTTCCAGAGTGGTAGAAGAAAATTGTATTTTCTTATCACCTTCTGGGTACATAATGTATTGTGAAGAACAACTTTAAAAATATGTTTAAACTATCTGCAGGGAAAGAACAACTAGTCACCCTACCAAGAAAGACCAAGTAAGCAGTTTTCAAAATAATACTGCAGCTATCATTTGGTTTACACTGTTTTGTTAATTGCAAATTTTGGCATTGATCTGTAAAATTCTAGCAAGTGTTGATAGAAAACAGTGTGAAATTTACGTGCTTATTTTCACAAACTAGAAATAATTTTTGTTATTTACCAGATTGAAAAGCAGATTTTTCAGATTTAGAGATCTTGAGGCTTTTGTTTTGTTTTTATTAACTAACAGGAATCACAGCTGTAACAAAAAGCATATTCACTACATATAATTCAGGGCAGAAATCTGCTACTTGTTGCATTTAATCATGGAAACATCTACCCCATGCCGACTGCTTGATTATATTTTATCTTTGACCATTTTGAAGAAGGATGTTTGCCTTTTAAACATTTGCAGTGTCAGAAACATATTATGGTGTGCAATTGTATCACTCTGTCTATTAAATTTGAGATATTTTACAGGAGGAAAAAAATGGGAAAAAAAAGTGTGTGATGCCTGTTTGTTGTCTGCAAGTAGAGTCTACATTTAGTTCTCCAAACAGACTTAAAGAACAACCTGAGACAAGCAATTGTAAGAAATTCAAGCTCTCCACTGAAATTAGTGTCATGTAAGTAAGGAATATTAAGCAATTTTCAATGTTTTAGCTCTAGAGATAAAACTGCACAGGTAGATGTCTTGTTCTGTAAATCTTTACATATTAACATTGCATAAATGTTTAGCCTCATTAAACACTGATAATTTCAATACCATTATAAAAATAATTTAGAGTTCTTTAAAGATGAAAAAATGTTCAATAGACATTTATTGCAGACAGGGTATATATATCTTTTTTTTGGTCCCTTTTCTATGCATTTTTCCTTCAGGAAAGTGTTCCTAAATTATAAAACACCAGAAGTTGATTATATTAACCTGTAGGCAGAAGTGGCTAGGAATTTTCCAACATAACTTTTTTTTTTTAAAGTAAGTATGGAGCAAATAAAATTAAAACTTACCTCACAGAAATAAAATCGGGAATATTTTTTTCCATTGACAGTCAGAATAAAAAAGCTGGGAGGGGAGAGAAAAATGCAGACAAGATCATTTGGTTATCATTCCAGTATTCCTGTTGGAACTGCAGTAAAGCTGAGGACATTTTCTTGGCTTGTTTTTGCACCTTTCTGCTGTGACATAAACCTGGACACTTATTGTCTGCTCTGGATATTCATGCATACTATAAGTGGATATTGAAACAGAATTTCATCTTTAATTGCCTCTCTGGCTATTATTATATAAGTAAATTAAATGCAATATTTTTTTGCTAGTAAAATGCCCAGAGTTGTCTATATTCACAGTATAACTTAAGAACTTATCATTGCTTTTTGATCTCCTATTCGCAAGCCCAAAGTCATGTTGGACAGGGCTCAGAGCAACCTGAAACAGTGAACAATGCCTTTGTCCATATCTTTAAAGGTCCCTTCCAGTTCAAACCATTCTATGATACTAAGAGTTAGGATTTGGAATATGTATATGTTAACCTGAAATTTTATAGAGGTGCAAAATCGCAGTGAAAGTCAGGTAGGAAAATTTAATAACCTACAAGTGCTGAAGTAGTTAAAGACCTCTTTTTGCTAATGTTCCAGATTTTTCCATGTACTAGATGTAGTTCTACAATCAGGAGAAAATCTCTTTTAATGACAGTATACAGAAGGCAAGAGCTACTGATTTGATCAGGGAATATTTAGTAATTGAATACAACAGTGATTTTTTTTCTTTTTAATAAAATACCATTTATATTTCATAAATTCATTCCAATACTACTGAGGTTTAACAACTATGTAATTATATAGTCCTATGCAAATATATTAAAGTAGAATGAGATTTAAGTAGGACATGGCTTTATACTACTTTTCTCTATATGTGGGAGTTTTGCTACATGCAAATTGTTATGTAATCTTCTTAGAAAAATATGGTTTCATCAGTCCTTTGTCACTGGTTTCAGAAAGCAGAACAGAATCATAACATCCTTGTATTCCTCAATTAAGATGCAATAAAGGCTCTAATTAAGATAGCAGCTTTTTTACCATTTTGTCAACTTTATTATTTAATTAGTATAGAAAGGCATAGCATTTTGAAATAAAATTTGAGTTTTTAATCTTTTTGGGGTTATTTTAGTTTGTTAGGTTGCTGAACAGCAAAACTGGTAACCGTGGGGGTGTCTTTAAAATATATAGCTTTTATAAGATCTCCCTTAAACAACCCAACTCAGACAGCCATAACATAGCCAGTGTTTCAGTGTTAATTCGTTCCTATGTAAAACATTTTTAAAGAGATGAAAAAATATTCCCAGAAATTGGCCAGATAAAGGGGAAAGGGACATCATAGACAACTGATTTTTTTTTCCTGATTTTTATTGTTTGTATACCCAAAATGGACATTTAAAAAAGTTTTAGTAATACATTATCCCTAAATTTAATAAAACCTAGTGCTAAAACCTACAGAAGACTTTGATTTAGAAAGTAATGTAAGCATTATCTCTATTTAAAATCTAGCTCCATAGGCCAGTGAAATGCATTTTTGACTACACATCTTTAAATCGTATTACTAAATACTAAATGCAACTTTTGGTTTACAAATCTTCCTATTAAATAAAACCCCAAACTGTAGTTCTTTAATATCAGGACTCACACAACAAGACACTCTACAGACACTTTAAAAAAGCACCTGTATTCTGGGTGAGCACTCTAACAACACTCTGTACACATAAAAATGAGGCATAAAAGCACTTACAGCACTGAATTATTTCCTTTCCAACCTGCAGTGTTTTAGAAATCTGGAAACATGGAAAATTTCTTAGTGCACAATGAATTTTAAACAGCACTTTCCTGATCCTCAGTGGCTATTCAAGCTGGAAAAGAACTAGATTTTATGGAATATAAAGCACTATGGATAAGGTGTGATTCTAGCTGTTGCTCGGGTACAGGATATGTACCCAGTGTATGCTGTGGTACTGCACTTCTCACTATACACCTGGATTAATAGACTGAGGGTGCCCAAACCATAGCATTTGAGGATCATCCATACTGAGGGAGAAAGGAAAAAGCACTTGCCATAGCCTGTCATGTAATAAACAGTGAAGGGTTTATCAGTGAAACTTCTGGAAGTTAGTTACCCACCCAATTTTTTTCTCATCATCACTGGGTCACTGGAGTAGCTGCTCACTTGCTTTATCTCAGGTACTACCACTAGCAGGGACTATAGAAAGTACAAAGGTAAAAAAGTGCCCTTTTCATATAGGTGTTCATGAATATGTTGATTTTTGTTGATCACCTATACATATATCTGTGAACCTCTGTATTATTTTATGTAGTGTGAAATGCAATGAAATGCCATCAGAGGCATAACTCTGTTATCACTTTAACATGAATGCTGGTGGCACTGCAAGTGATATTTTCAGAATAAGATGAATGTTCTTGACTTATTAAATTCAATCTGCTAGGTGAATTTTCTTTCAGAATAAGTGTAAGAATGGGCTGTTGAAAACTGTGGTTATAGTCAGAAAAGTGGCTGTCAGTGTGGAGCTTATTTAACATATTGGCTATTCTTTGTGTAAATCATGACTACCTTCCTGTAAAGTGAGTTTTTACAATAGCTAACACTAGTGCATTAATTCACCTACAGGAGACATTGGATTTTACTCCATTTCATGTAGATGATATTTTTGTTGATATTTGATTCTGATTCAAGAGTCCATGAAAAAAAGAGATAGAGTACCCCAATTTTCTAAGATCAGATTAAATTCTTAGGTGTGACAGGAAGGAAAAAAAAAACAACAACAAACAAACCAACAAACCCACACAAAACAAACAAAACAAACCCAAAGTCAATCTAAATTCCCCATTTCTTACCTAAAAATGGTTCCTGTTACTTTCTAGGTTTCTCCAGCGTGACTGTTGGTACTGCAAAATCCAGCATGAACACCTCTAATAAAACAATTGTCTTCTTTCTGATTGTGTGAACAATTGTACCACTGGTGAGGTAATACCTTAATCCAGGCAGAAGCTAAAGCAATTTTCACTTTAATCCCATTTTTATTTTGTCAATATCATAATCAAAGGGCTTTTGTGTATAAAGCAACAGTCCTGGTAGTGATCACTGCTGCAAAGCACACATCAAAAGATGGGTCTCTGAAGTACAGATGAAAAGATGGGTTTTTTTTCTATCAAAAAGCAATAAACATGAATAGTTAATAAATGCTTAATCACATTTTTCTGCTTTTGAACACAATAAATAAATAACAGTAAAGCAGCATCTGAAATTCATGTGTTAAAACTTTTTTACAAATCTTTATGAAGTGCCATGAAAGCTCCTTGTGTGATAAGTGACATTATATATCCATTGTTTGTCCTCTGAGAGCAGTCAAGGTTCAAGCACTGTCAATAAAGCAGCATTGCAGACACTTAACCATCTCTGATGGAACAGCAGACATCATCAATCACTGCCACGTCAAGAGAAGTTCAGATAGCTCTACATGAGTGAGCAACACTTTTATATAAGTATCTTATAAAAAGGAATTTTAATCTAAGATATGGCTGGATAAGTGAACTATATTTATACCTACTCTCCAAAATGTCTTTGAGATGCATGCTATTTTATGTTGTATTTTCATTTAGTGTGTATTTCAGGTTTGATCTGCTTTTTGCTGCTGCTGCAGTACTCTGGGAAGACTAAGTATCTTTTAGATTCTATCCTAATAGTCACAACATCTGGGACTTGTCCTGTTTTCACTAAAAACTTACAGTTAATTTTTTCAATTCTGTAAAATGAGAGTCTTGAAGGAAATCAGGACCACTAATCAACAGAGGATTTTATTTGTGCTCATATATAAAGTACAAAGACTTGCAATAGCTCAGCAAGGAAAATAAGAAGCAGCTATGCAGTCATTAAACAATAAATGGATAAAGAGCATTTCCAGTAAACACCAGTGAGAGAAGGTTTCAGGGTTCCTTGCAACACTAGAATCAATCAGTGGTGTCCCCTTCCCTGGATTAAAGCTTTCTCATTGCTTGTCTTACGTTGCTTTCAGCATCCAGAGGAGATTAGCAGCCAATAGTGATATCCTACCAAGAGATGTCTACAGGATGACCTGGTGCCTGCTGCTTGCTGGGAGGAGAGTTTGTTACAGCAGAAGCTGAAGAGCCTTCGTTGTAAGGAGAAGAAATTACACTGGAGGAGCAGCAACTGTCATTGCAAAAGATATCATCAGATAAGGTATTCATTCTACTCATTAATTAAACAGGAGCTGTTACCATTTCAACGGAGTAAATTGTTCCTGATAGTGTATACTGTTGACTGCTTCAGAAATACTAACATCCTCTGCCTGCTGGTCATCTACATCACCTCATTATCCACTATCATTAATAATTTCTGCTTTGTCTGATAAAAATAAGCTTGAGTTGTATAGCATCAAGGTTAAATAAATAAATAAATAAATAAGAGGCAATAGAAAAGAAGAAAAATGAGATTAATCTATGACAACAGATATAACAACTTCCTTCCAATATATGTTTTGGTTTAGAAGAGATTCTAAAGTTTGTGAATTCTATTGCTTTCTTTAGCAGGGCTATCAACACAGGAGAAAGACTCAGCCAAGGCTGACTGCTATGAAATTAAAATCTTACACCAGCTACAGTAAGCTTTAGAAAATATCCAGTATTTATGATATATGTTCATAATGCACAGAGTCCAATTTCCTTTTCAGTGATAGCACCTCATTATCCAGATCTTGTGGATAATTATACAGGCCCCAAACCTGTTAGCAGTGTTCATAAAGCTTTTGATCCCTTCATGTAAGAAAAAATAAAACCTCAGAATAACAGCTGCTCAGTGATGTTTGAGCTGCAGCCAGAATCAAATCCTCCCCATAATTCTGAATCAGACACAACCATCATGGAAGAATCCTCATATCAGTCACTGATGAGAGGCTGTGTGATTAGGGCCATTAGGGCACATGTCCATTTCACATGGAATTTTATTCTTAGTGTCAGAACTAGTGAAAATAGAGGTGCATGGATGACTTAAGTGGAAAATGCATTGAAAGAAATGTTTCAAATGCACAAGTGGGAAGTGACTGCTACCACTAATGTCTTACAGAAGATATTTCATGTAGGAGACAAAATCACCTTTGCTGTGATTTCTTCATATACTCCTAAATATCTGCCAGTGAGGGTGGCAAGTAATGAGTTATTACATTATCCTCTTCGTTGGAGTTTGTTTAAAAAAATAATACTTTAAGGAGTTCTGAAAAAGGGCAAATCCCATTGATTTCATGCATTTACAACAAGGAAATAAGCACTTCAATGATATAACTTTTCCAGATATAGAATTGTAATTGTTTTTTTTCTAGTTCAAACAACACAAAATTTTGCTATATATTGTTTTACAACAATTATAGGCCATATGTTTTTGTTATATAAATTATGATTGTATTTTTTAAATCACAACATTCAGTTTAGGATATTTTTGAAACATAATTTATGCAGATTTTATTAAAGACTCAGACTAATATCTCTCTAAAGATATGGAATAGTCAATTACAACATAATTTCTAATTACTTTGGGGAACTCTGAATACTCTATGCCTAAAATTATATTGATGTGCTGCTGTAGTCATTATGTGACAATCTGCACTTTGATATGGGGTTAATGCATCGATTTTTACCACTGCTTTTCTTTTATTTAATACCACTTTCCAGTAGATATAACACAGAGTTGTTTTTGTAAAAGGCTGGAGATAGGGAATTTATTTTTAACAAACAATAAAGTTTGTTTCTTTTTCATTTGCATATCTTTTGATATCACCTAAATCAATGTGATAATTACAACCAAAACCTCTCTAAAGAGAAAATATCAATGAATCTATGAGTTGAACACCAGTACTTATTTCCTGACTGCAAGCAGACTAATGATCTTTCAATATGGAATCCTTCACACCAAGGCACAACAGCACCTTAAAAATTATTCAATCAGTGCATCACACAGCTCTAGACCAGCTCACCCAAGATGATCTAGTAGCTGGAAGAGTAAGAAATCCAGTCATAATATTTGCAAACCAGTGTCAGTAAATAGCTGTGCTTTGTGGATTGTAACTGAACACCTGTTACAGCAATATACACAGCAGAGTGCAGAAAAGAAAGTCGTTTCAGAAAACAGTAACTTCATTAGTTTTAATTGGAAGGCTTTTCTTTTTCTCTCTCATGGTTTTGTTTGAGGTGGGTAGCCACTTTCTCCAGATCAACCTGTTCCCATGGGTACAGTGATGGTGAGCTATGCTATGTACAGAACTTTTAAAGACAATTTATTGTTTTATTTATTCAAGTTTATTAATAATCCTTGCAGACCCATGGTGTTCCTGACCTTAAGAGAGGCATAAAAAGATAGTCTGTTTCCTGAGGGTGTGTTGATAGGCAGCCTTGACAACTACTTTTCCAAGAAAAATAATTCTATACTTGTAATTTGAAGGCTTGCTTTCTATCATCAGAGCAAGCAAAGTATAAATCATGGATGTGGTAAACCACATAAAGGAAAAGAAAAATGCCATCTCACTAAGCAGATGATTTCAAGGTCCAGTTAAATAATAAATCTGAGAGTAATAACCAAGTACAGGAGAAAAGCAGAACCATAAACACAGATTCAAAAGCAATTTAAACTGTTTAACATAAGTGAGGCTCGTTTCCCAGGTTAGTATTTGTTAAATAACTTCAAGAAAATGAGGATGCTACCAGTGTCAGAGACATGGTGAAAGAACCTTTTTTTTTTTCCAAAAACTACACCAAATTCAGTATAGGTTTAGTTCTGAGGGGGGAAAAAAAAACAAACAAAAAAGACAACACACACACACAAAAAAAAGACAAACAGCTTTCTAGACAAACAGCTAACTAGCTCTCCAGAAAATCCAGCACTTTGCTATAGAACTATCACTAAATGAACAAAAATAAATGATAGATGCTAGGTGACATGAAGAGCTGAGGAAAAAAAAACCATACAGCTACAGAAGGGCTCTTGGGGAAAATAAAGAGAAGCTGAAGTTGAAGGAGGTGTGTTAGCAAAAGATAAGACATAAAAACCAAGATTGGTAGCAATGGATATTGAATATTCTCACAGGTTAGCCATTTAGAGATTAAACATTAATTACTGGCTATGTTGAATTAATAAAAAAATCCTCTAGCAATAAAAATTCCTTTCTATTTCATAACTGAAAGTCCAAACCACTTTGTCAATATGTAGCTAAATCTTCTGATTTTCTGAACTGAAAATATGACCAAAACAACCATTATTTTGTTACAAATATGAGTCAATCACTCAAGCATGTTGACATTATCCATCTAACAGAGGTAGGCAATGTGTGAAGATGTAATAACAAAGGTATATTTTCCTAAGACAAAAGCATCCAATATGAGAGAATAAGCACCTGTCACAGAAATAGTTAGTCATCAAGTCTTCATAAGAATCTAAAACACAGAAAGATGGATAAAAATACCAAAGTCTGGGTTTCCAGACAGAACATTGTTCTTTCATTGCTGGAATGAGCAAACCTGGAAATTAATGATCTTCTATCAAATGGTTTAGCATAGCAGCTTATTAAGAATATTCAGTCTTCTTTTGTCAGGTTAATTGAAAATAAATGCCTGCTTCAGCAAACATGGCTCTGAAAAAAATATTAGTTGTAGTCAGTCTTAGGTATTTATTTCCTCCCCTATGGCTATATGAACTATATACATGTATGTATAAGTAGAAAATTAATGAAGCAAATAAAAATACAACAATCCACTGTGGAGGAAGACATGGGTAAGGAATACTTAAGCAATTATAAAGTATGTACCAGTACCCATGAGTCATACACTAGCACACGGGATCTGACCTGGGATACTCAAGGTGCTGGGGGTCTGGATTATGACATTGGAAAGCTGCCATCTGTCATCTTTGAAGGCTGACAACCATGGAAATCAAGGAAGGTGCTTGTTCACTGGTCCCTTCCAACATACCTTATTCTGCCTTTTGGAGTTCAGACTTTCTTGGACAAGAAATTTCAGTCTTCAGTCACTGAAACAAAAAACAAAGTATGTAGGGTTTCCCCAAATTCTTTGGGTTTTTTTTGTTGGTTTTTTTTTCATGTGAAAAGGTGTTTTATTCATTTACATTTTCCATTGGATGTGGGCTAAACATTTTCTAACCATCTCTATTTAGTACATCTTTTTGTATAATAAATTATGAATAAGGATGGCAGGCCTAAGCAAGCTCCTATAAAAGGTGAAGAAAAAAAGTGTATAATTCTGGGATATACATATGAATAGACAAAGGCAATGTAGAAAAATCAGAAGCTCTGATCTCATTTTGTTGTTTGCTTCTGTTTTTGTCTTTTTTATTTTTTTCTGAAGTGCCATCTCAGTTATACCTAGAGAGTCAGAAAGGTGAAGCTCTTCAAATCCATACTGTGAAAGCAGCCTACACCTTCTTGGGTCATACCACATTTCCCTGAAGAAATAAGCTACAAATAGTAGGAGTCCCGAATAACATTTACATAGAAATGATTGTGTGTGCTTACAAAGGCAGTATTTGTTTTCTTCTGTGTACCTAAGTCTTACAATGAAAAAACGAGTATGCACTGAATCACAAAGTTCATCTAGAATCAAGGGTCAAGTGATCATCTTTTTACAGGTATTATTCCACCAAAAATTAACCACTCAAGCACCCAGAATCAGCTGACAGAAATCTGACTTGCTTTCAGAAATCAGGTTAAAAATCAATTCTTTAAAAGCAGTTTTTCTATCTCATGGGGTTTTTTTTCAGTATGGTTCTTAGAAATGTTGAAAGACAATCCTAACAATGATAATTAGTACCTGTTTTTTCCTTGCCCATGAGGGCACTGAAGAATTCCCTGTTCATCACAGCTTTTGGTGGATGCATGCTGGGGCACTTTGCTTGACTTAAACCCCTTGATCTTTACTGTTGATTCAAGCAGCAAAGAAAGGAAACCCCCAGATTTACTGAACAGTATTTACCTACTGCCTCTAAGGCTCTTATTTAGTAGTATTTTAGACACTATCCTGTAGTCTCCAACCCAAAGATTAGCCTAATTTCAGTATTCATAATTCCAGTATGCCTCCTGCAGATGTAAGACTGTGTAATCAACTAACAGACTGGAGGCTCTGTCCTGAGAACAGGAGCCTTATCAAAGCATTCTTCAACAGGGATGCAACATTTAAAACATCCACTAGGGCTACCACAGAAGTGTGCCTGTTTACATGCATCTGTTTGCTTTTACCCCTTTTCCCTCTGCTTTTCCACACCTGTTCCTCCCTGATCCACCCTGTTCTCTCCATTTCCTTGCCTTTGATCCTGAGCATCACACAGTAAGATTTTCTCAATCCTGAACTGCACTCCCCTCCTGCACTCCTTAATAAACCCTCAATCTCTGTAGGTGTTAACTGCCCTTAGCCTGGAAAGTGTTCTGGGGAGGAATTTTGTCTGACTTCTCCTGGTATTTTACTTACCAAGAGATAACTGTTCCCTTTGACTGTCTTAGGAGCAGCTAGGATCGTGTGCCCCAGTGCTCACAAAGCTTTAACTACCAGTCAGCCATCTATCACTACTCCTCTGATGCTTGCTAGCTCTGGAGTCTTCATTTGGGCAGTATTCTGCTAAATCCTCTAACCAAGGCATTTATATTTCAGAAGTCCTCATGAAGCATGTGAATCTCCAGGGTACTTTGAAAATGTTGGCCATTAATCTGAAGGATCAGGTAGTATTTTGAAGCTTATATAAATTTAAACCGTTTTCCAGAGAATTGCATCAGTAAACAAAAGATAGTACTACAAGGCTATTTTTTTTCTTTCCTTCTCTGGGCACGTGTTTGAATGACAGCACAAAACTGCTGTATTACAACCCAGAAATACTGTAATGGACCAATCATTACTTAAACAATAAGCCTGTTGCTAATGGAGTTCCTGGCATCCAGCACTATACACCACCAACTGGTTTATTTAAAAGGCCCTACTAAACAAGTTTCAACAAATGGAAAGTGAGGCTTGTGATGTCTTAAAGCATGAATAAACCAACATATTTACCCCTCTTTCTACAGTCAAGAAACATCCTAACAACATTTTAAAGTGAATTTAATTCAGGTTCTTCAGAGTGTGACGACGAGTGCTGGCAACAATGGCAGAAAGGCTGGGGCAAAGCACAGAAACTGGCACACATATTTATAAATCTGTCATTATGTCAAATAGTAGCAGAAAATTTGCTTTTTTGACTACACCAAAGACATAAAAATTTCCTGTAAGAAAAGCCTCACCTTCCCTAAAAAAATAATTCATTATACCCATGCAGCTATTTTATGGGATGCACTATTAAACATTACTATGCCACCTCAAGAAGCGTATCTAGTACTACAGCCAGACTGAAACTGTATGTTAATTGCTATATTAGAAGACTTTTTATTAAAAAAATCAGAAATGTATCCTTGCTACAAATGAGATAAAAAATGTGTTTAGGGGATTGGCTCAAGTGGTACATTTACCAGCTTGCTCCTGGGTCAGAGATAAAAGTCCTGGCAGAAGAAAGTTCAGCATGCAGTCAAATGTGTGAGTGGGCTGTCATTTGGTTCCTATACAGCTGTGTGACTGGCAGCAGCCATCTAGATTGCTAAAGTTTTGCCCTTGGCAAACAGAAGATGGGATTTCTTCTCTATTTGAAGTCTTAACTTATTCAAAGTTGTACCTTAAACTAAAACTGACATTTTTTTCCCCTCAGACACCTGCATCACAAACCTCACAGGCAGTTAAAAGAAGTGTTCTCTCTGACTCATTAACAGCATCATAGAAAGACTAAAGACTATTAAAGTTACAGAACTGTTTGTCACCTCCAATTTCTTGCCCTGGCAGATCAATCTATCTAGTTATGGGTCTATCAGAGGAAAATGAGAAAAATTGGCTGTGTCATAAGTTTAGAAACGCAGTATTTTAAATCTATCAGAGGAAGTCATGGCACTATGAATTTTCTTTCTGGTTTAAATGCCTAGTATCCCTCACACCAGCAAGTATGTGACATAGTTATTTTCCAGATGCTGAAAAATAACATCATTACCTTTTTTCCTACGTCTTGTCCACTGAAATCCTTTTCAAATCTTCAGAATCTTGCTGACTGTGCTTCTATCTTTGATGCACCCAGAAAAACAGGTCTCTCAGCTTGTCTTTGTAGGAGAGGTGCTCTAACACTGATCATCCTTGTGGTCTCTTCTGAACCTGCTCCATCAGGTCTATGTCCTTATTATGTTGAAGACTCCAGAGCTGGATGCAATACTCCAGGTGAGATCTCAGAGGAGCAGGCTCACCTCTCTTGATTTGCTGGACATGCTTCTTATGATGCTGCCCGGGATGGGATTGTTCTCCTGGGCTGCAAGTTCAAAGTGTTAGCTCATGTCCAACTTCTTACCCACCAGTAACCCTAAGCCCTTTTCTGTAGGGCTACTCTCTATCACATCCCCCCTCAGCCTGTATTTATAATGAAGGTCATCCTGACCAGGTGCAGGACCTTGCACTTGCTCTTGTTGAACCTCATGAGGTTCACCTGTGCCCACCTCTCTAGATAGTCCAGGTGTCTCAGCTTGGTGCAATCTGCAGACTTGCTGAGGGTGCCCTCAATCCCACTATCTATATCAATGAAGAGCAGTACAGCCCCCTGGGGACACCACTCAGCACTGCTGTCCATCTGGATGCCAAGCCACTGACCACCACCCTCTGGATCTGACCATCTAGACAATTCCTTATGCTCCCAACAGTGCACCCATTGAATCCCTATCTCTCCAACTTGGAGAGAAGGATGTGGGAGGATTTGTTCCATGATCTTCCCAGGCACAGAGATGAGGCTGACAGGTCAGTAGTTCCATGGGTTTTTAAAATGGGTATCATGCATCCCTTCTTCCAGTCACCAGGGTCTTCACCTGGCTTTTGAAATATCATGGGGAATCACCATAGAGAGAATACCAGTAAGAATTAGATGGGGTAGTTTTCAGCTCAGAAGGGTCCATGTTAGTATTACTGGCCTCACCAAAAAGTGAAAGAAGGTTGTCATACAAAAGGAAACGTAATTTATCTGAAATCTCAAATGGGATTAAGATGTAAATTAAATAAAGTAAAAGCACAACACAAGCAATTGAATCCACTGTAGTCAAATTATATTTGCTATATCATTTTAGAATCTTTATTCAACAGGAAAGAAGAAAACCTCTGCTTAATAAGTAAGCTGCATTACTAAATGAGAGCAAGCAATCAGAGGTCTAAAAGAATCATAAACAATTTAACAAAGTTTTGGATATTTTAATTGCTTGTGCTTCTCTTTTATAATCACTTTCAAACATAATTTCTCTTTTTCCAAGTGTCTGAGCATTGTGTACATTCTCCTGGGAAATCTGAAGCCAAATTAAATTTTCAATTATAAATACAAACATCTGTGTCAGAAACACTTAAATTATACGATAATAGAAGACTTAGAATTTATTGTTCACGTATTTTTGTGTCTAAACCAAAGCAGATATTCTTTACAAGCTTTCACCCATCATATCTAGCAAATAACTTTGCATTTTAATTGATTCTTGTATGTTGAAAATAAAATGACAAGTAAAAGTGATATTTTCAAGTACAAACATAACTGTCTGCAAAGACTCCAATAACAATAAAATACCAGCTACGTAGTTTCACTCCTGCTGTTCCCTAGGAGCTCATTCCTCCCAGAAAACTTTATTTAGCTTATATACCTAATATACAAGTATTTGCATCATCAAAATTTTTTGCTTTAGAAAAAAACAAACCACACAAAAATTCTAAAAAATCCCTACAAAGCCCCAAATGCAATTAAAAAAATAAACAACAAAACAAAACAAAAAAAACCCCCCACCCCAACCAAAAACCAAAAGCAACACAGAGACTGCTAATGGAATTTTACATATAGATGAGTCAGACTCTGCAACAGCCTTTTTCAGACAAGATGTTAAAAGTACTGAAAACCCTTATCACTACACCTGGCTAATTATTTTTACCAATAATGAATCTGCCAAAAATGGGTTGCTGGGAGGTCAAAATAGTATGTGATTCATTTAAATTAAAGGAGCTATTTCTGCCTTAATGAAACTGAGGAAAAAGCAAAGCTTGCACTGGTAATGTATTTAATAAAAGAGATGTAATCTGTACTTCTCTAAACTATTTTTTTTAATCCTTTACTTTCTTATTAAAGATAATAAACCATAATTATGAAGGACACTGAATTATAATGCATCTGTCCACACAACTACATGCATTACACACCTAAGATTGCATTATGATTTCAGGTTCTAACCATTCCAACAAAATACAGAAAACTGAATTTATGTCACACCATGGCAATATATTGTTTCAGTCTCACTTAAAAGAAAACAAAAGTTCCCTTCCTAAGCTAAGATTCATCTATTGCATGATAATTCTTGCTCTGGTAGGTCTGTTATACCTTGTTCTAGCAGCTAGGCCATTATGGTAGAGCAAGCCTCCCAGTGTAACAGCAGCATGTTGTGACCTGTGTGAGTGTGTAAAGGTGTTGTGGAGCTACCTTCTCTAAGCAGAAATTAAAAGATAAAATGTTTTTGGTTACACACCCTGCAGAATGAAGAGGATTGAGGAGACACATTTGAAGACTCAACTGGACTCCACAGATTTCATCTCAGTGGGTGAGGAGTCTGACTGTCCATATACATCTTTACTGACTTTTTAAACAGCTAAACTGATTCATATTACAATGTTAAAACAGAGAATAACAGCAAAAAAATAAAAGCATACAAACAAGGAAAATATAAAATTAAATCAAATAACTTACGAGTAGTTTAAAATCTATTAGACAATTTTAAAAAATATTTATTTCAGTCATAGCACTGCATGTGAAAATTGAATTTGAGGAGAAAAACATACAGATTTTTTTCTTTAAAACTGAGGCCTGACAGGGGTTATACTTTAGGGAAACAGTGAATTAGAAAAGTAATTTACTGCTGCTACTTGCAGCTGGAAAATAAAAGTACCCTAAATAGTCAGGATGTGAATACTATTCAACTGCAATAATTAAGAGTCATCTATTAACTGGAAGTTAATAATATTACAGCAGAAGTTTAAATATGTTTTTCACTGAAGAAGGTGAAGATGACACTTGATATGGTGAATGGCAGGATGGGATAGGAATTAAATCCAAATGAGTTTTTATTCATGCAAACTACTTGAGAACCTAGTACAAGTGTTAATATTGATATTCACTTTCCCCCCATCTTACATGCAGTCATGCCCCTGTTTGGCTGTCCCCAGAAAGATTTATTTCTGTTTCAGTCAGCTAAAGCTCTGTGAGATTATCCACAAAGATGATATCCACCTCTTCTTCCCAGATGGGCTGATAGTCCTCTACATTCCCCTAAGCTTTATCCCACCTTCTTTGAAAAAATTCCTTCAAAGTAAATAAATAAATGAGTTGTAAATTTAAATATTTAGTACCACTGAAATAATAATTACTCAGGAAAAAAATATAATTATCTAGTACATTAATACCATTATATTATGTACAATTCAGATATAAAATATTTGCTTAACTAAATAAATGTATTATTTCCTATTACATGTCTTCTCAGTTCATTAATAATTTTAATTCCTGACCTTGAAATATACCATACATTGACAAATAGCTTAGAGAATTTGTTGCTGTTCAGGCATGTGTAAACACAATAGCTGATTTTCCCACGTATTGGGTATCTCTTTCTTTACACCTCCTTCATATACACAGGCACATTCAGAAGTATATTAATACACTCTAATTACTAGATATTGAGAAAAATGCCAGTTATTATGTTTTTCTTACGATCTTAAAAATGGTATTTATTTTATGTGTTTGTGATGTTGGATGATGAATTTAATCCATCATTAAAGTATCACTGCAATAAACACAATCAACTTTAATGTGGAGAAAATGCTGTAATGCATGCAGGCAATATATATGGTATCCCTGTTTTTAAATCTCCTTTAAATAACTTCTTCACACAGATACAAAAGCTGCAGGGCTATATTTGGAAGCAATGAGGAATGTACAGTGAATCACTCCCTGCTACAGCCAGTTGAACCACATTACACAGACAGGCTCCCTTATACTGGGAACCCATCTGACCCACTAAACATTCATTTATCATGACGCAAGGACTGCAAACATGTCTCAGGCATGCTGACTTGGGAACTGGCATCTAGCATACAACAGCTTCCAGTCCTGAACCTTCCTCTTCTAGCTCATGCTCCTTCCCTGGCTGGCCCAAGAGCCTAATGATCTATCAAATAATGCAAGTGTACATTGAAGACATAAGAGCCCCTAAGGTGAAACGTTAGGGATAATGAGGATTGCTAAGTGAATATGGATATGACATCGTGGTGGAAAGACACTCATTTTTTTTGCAACTGGGCACAATAAGAGCAAGATCACAGTTCTAAATTCTGGGAACAAACAATGGGAAAAGAGCAGGACTTCAGTTGAGACATGAAGTAATAGAATATGGAGAATTTTACAGCCAAAGATTGGTTTTCAAAACCTCAATTCATGCACTTCTATATATTTTCTAGGATACACATTAAGAACCTTTCTTCCAGTCTGGGTTATGATATGAGCACGTGAGTATGTTTTGAAAGCACAAATTAATCTTTCAATTAAGTAGTTTTCCCCTCCTCATGACTTTGAAACAGCTATAAAACCAAGCAGACATTTCATTAACAACCTCAGATCTGAGTGGAATTACTTTTCCTAAACTTTCTTTTAATCTTGTCTTCTAACAGCACGAAACTTTTAAATCTTCACTTATTCCACTAGTTTCTCATTTTGGCAGTTCTTAATCAAGATATTGGTATGCATGCACCATTTTTCTACTTCAGAATGCACATGATTTTGAAGAAAGGTTAAATCAGTTTGAACAACAACAAAAGTCATTCAGACATCCAAGACAGAAACAGGGATGCAAGAGCAGCATTAGAATTTGATATCTGCCTGGCACAAGATGATGTGTTTGTAAGACTTACAAAGACTGTTAGGTTTTCTATTGTAAATATAAGAGAAATGAGTGGCTGTAACATGCATCCTGGGGAAGATGCATCCAGTTTGCTAGTTCTCTTAGGGCTCATCTCACAGCTGGGATGAGCAGACTGCAGCAGCACAGAGTTTAAATTATCAGGAGGGGTGTGGGAGGGGGCAGGACTACAGAGGAATATATTTGCTAGAAATTACCAATTCTGTCTGCTATTATTCCTACAGACATCCACAGTCTTTAAAACATGTAATTTTATCAGTATTTACCATTTTTTGTTTGTCTGTTTGCATTTAGCATGCCTTTTGTCATTCCCTCTTGGCAGAATGAGTGAATGTCAGCTTTCATTTTGAATTCCTGGCCCCTGTAATCAGTATAATGCATATAAATAAACAAAATTGTTTTCTCTTCCATTCATCCTTACCAAGACTGTTCTACTTTGTTTATACAAATGAATATTCATTAAGTCAGAGAAAGAAAGTTTACCGTTTACTGGTAACAGTACTCACCTTAAATATAAAAGCTGCAGGTTCTAAGCTACTGTTTGGAATCAGAGCAGGAAGACAAGCTTAGGTCTTAAGTGTTCCAAGTGAATCACATTTACACCCTTGGGTTACTGATGGGCTGAGTTTGATCTTGTTGCCCACCTCTTTCTATCCAAAATTTTATTTTCAGCTGGAAATTATTCTAAGAAAAATCATGTTGGAATTAGCACATACATTGCCTAGGGTTCTAGGTTTTGATGTGATGCCATATGTTAATAAAAAAACCCACACTAAATAATTTCTCACCAGCATTTTAATTCCTAGGAATTAAAGGAAATTTTATGGATGTCATTGTGAAGGTTTTTGAAATGAAGAAGGGAGTTTGTTGTCATCCTTGTCACATTCCCCAGCTATATTCACTCCCCTAGCTTCTGAGAGAAACACAGTAAGTCACACACTCATTTCTTGTAGATACCATTTTCTTTTCGCCTACTCTTGGTAATTTTCTGCATACTATACAATTTTAGTTAAGCTGAGACAGTAAGCTACTTTTACATTCCTCTTGTAAAGTTGTTTGAAATTAAATTTCTCTTCCACCCTGTATGCACTTTAATTTAGGGAGTGTTTTTTTCATTTATGTAATTAGAAAAAACATAAAAACTACTGAAGCATTAGTCTATCAACTTCTGCTTATAATTAGAAAAATAGTAAGGATTGTTCTACAGATTAGATTTGTTGATATTCAAGGCTCATGAGCAAGTCCTGTGACAAAAAATGTGGTATTCTTTACTATTTTCCTTTGCAATAGCATTTTCTGTTCTACTATGTAACAGAACTTTTTATTTGTTGTGCATCAATATTAAAGCTGAGAATTTAAGAATTAAAATATCAATCCTAGAGGAAGGTTGCATACTTTAATTGCCTTAGATGTCTACTTCTACTCCATTCAGAGCTGATTCATTCAAACATTTATGAGGTTATAGAACTATTATTTTAAGTGTAGAGACAAACCCTACTTCTGGTTAGATAAGCACAGTTCCTATTAGAGTCTATAAAAAGTTTGCTAGGATAAGGGAAAGGCAAAATCATAATTTAAAAGTATATATTGCTTCAGTCCCAAATGCACACTCCAGATCATTCTTGGCAGTCTAGAGTTCTAAGTGTTCACAGAATTTAATCCTTCCAGAAAATTCTTAATCATATCCAGTGCATGTACATTATATGAAGACATACATTTATCATTATTATGAATGCCCACTGTGAAATAATTAGTACGTATTCCAGCTAGTTGATTATATCCTTTTTTATTGCTAATCTGTTATCTATTTTGTAACCACTGAAAATCCAGAGTTGGTCTGTAGATGCATGTATCAAATCTACAGTGTTTTATATGGCGTGCAGTGTTCACCAAAAAAATTATCTGCTGTCAAAAGAAAAAATCCTAGCCTCTGTTTCTTCCAATTATTCACTTTTATCCTCTACTTATGTAGTTCTCTAGCCAATAGTAAGATTCTTCCGTATGTCCTGTTTGTATAAGCAAATGTACACACACAAAATTGTTTACCACAGTTGGTACTTATGCCATCATCCACCTCAAGCACCTGGAAACTGACTCACTGAGAATTACTCACCAAACGTGAGAAACCTTCACAAGAGCTTGATAACTTTTACCAGAAAAAGGAAATTCATGACAAAAATCCTCTTAATACATTGTTTACATTAATTGCTTTATGTCTCAGTCAAATTATTTTACTTTTTTTTATTATTATATACCTATGTAAATCAAATCAAAATTCTGTCCTTTCATCATCTGATGATGCAGAATACTCTGAAATATGGCAAATGGCCACAAGGACAGACTATAGTGGTTTGGGTTTGCAAAGCAAACCTTGTAAGCACCTTAAAACAGTTGCAATCAGTCTAAGTCCCAAACTCAAGCAGCCTGTTTTATAGCAATAGTACCAGTTATGTTTTTCATCCCCTTTTCCCTTTATATGGAGTGTATTTATCATTATAAACTCTTCTATTTCTCATTAGTCCATAGGCTACCCAATGGTCATCCAATTTCTGTCAGACTGCAGCAGAATTTTATGGCCCCAATATACTTATTTCCAGTTTTTCTCTAGGGTTCCCACAATATGTCTTTTTCACTGCAGCTTTAATCACATCATTTCTTTGATCTTGAAAAAAACCCCAAACCAGAACCTGTGAGGGACAACTGACTTATTAGGCTGATACATGTACTCCCAAAAGTTTTACATTTTGGGTTAAAATTCCTTGTATATGGAGAGGCCCAGAGACTTTGTTTGTTTGAGGGATTTTTCTTGTTGTTGATGCTGTTTTATTGTGGTTTGGGGGGTTTTGTTTCTGTTTTTGCTCTGTGTATTGTGAGCTGAAGGGCAATATCTCATTAATTTCTTTCTTTCTCTGTGATCATAATTAGGGGTCACTAAGCCTATCCTGCAGTCCCTTTGGAACAACAGATCTCAAGACAATCTGAATGAATATGTTAATATCTGTTTAGATAAAGAGTTGACCTTGATGCAGAGAGGTGGTTTCGTGCTTAACTACAGCAATATACTTGCCTGTATTTTTCTTGTAGAACACAGCATTTCAGAGCTAGAACTCAATAATTAGAGATGTTTGATCCCTAGAGATATATAATCCCCCCTCCCCACCTCTCAAGATCGTCCATCACTCAGTATATTCAGATTTTACATAAAGAATTGAAACAAACTATGGCAAGTTTAGGCCATTACCATAAACTGGTTTAAAATTCAAATATGTCATTTTTTTTCCGATTGAAACCAAAACAAAGAAAAATAAATAGAACTGGAAACAAGATATTTTTCTAAATGATACTTGAAGCTCCTTTTTAAAAGCCAGGCAGATGATATTTGAAGATTGTCATTAGCAAGACTTCCTGACATTTCCTCATATTTTGTTTCCTCAGAAAATGAACAGGTTGTGAGTTTGTCATAGCCAAAGTAAAGCACTGCTCTATCCCCTCATTTTTTTTGAAGATGCTGAAGCTGTCACTTTTTCTCACAAAGAAGAAAGACATGCTGTTTTCTTCTACTTTCCAAAATAAGAAACTAACAAAGAAAAAAAACAGCAAAGAAGCTTTAAAATCATCTCTCTATCAGTTACCTAGTAATCAAGGACATGGCTTTCTTCTGCTGGAGAGTTGTACATGTGAGTAACCATTTTGAATCAAGAAAATAAATGCCTTGGATTTCACAGATGAGGCATTTTATATGTTTAAACCAGTATTTGTTTATATTAATCACCAATAATCACAAATCTGTACTTAACTCATGGACCACTTTATAACATCACATTATAAAAAACTTGTATTCCTTTTTTGTGCCCCTGTTTTCCTAATCATGTACAGTGTTTATTAGGAAATGTTCCTTATTTTTATGTTGTATAACATACTTGTGAGGATTTGAAGTTACTTGCTTGGCTGTTTGGAAAGTCTCACAGGTTTTATACTGTCAGATGAAGGATGAGGATTACACCTACTTAAAGAAGTTAAAAATGGTGTCAGCCAGGCTCTGTCTGTGGGCACTAGAGAGAAAGGTGCTTCTCAGGAGTTGACACTCTCAGATTTACAGCTCAATTGCTCATGTCCACTGATGGAAGAAGTCATTTTTACATGCCATATGATAAAGAGGTGAGAGAAATGCATGCCAAGATGTGAAGTGTAAGGTAGTACTTACTCCAGCTCGTACCAGATCTCACTATTGATTGGAAGCAGATACACCATCTAGGCATCCTTACGCCTTCGTGTGGCATTCAGGGAAAATTGTAAAGCTTCATCAAGTTCCATGAAACTCATAAAAATATCTTTTAACATGGTAAAATTACAGATGTTCTTGAAATAGAAGGAAGATAGTATTTTTTTGACAATTCATTAAGAAAATCAGATGCAGAGTCAATTCTTAAAATGCTTTGAAAATGGAAAACAAAACTTTCACTATTTATTATAACTGCATGTGCATTTTCTATACCCTGTGTCACAAATTTGCCCTTAGGTTTCCAATTCAAATTTTTATAACCATCTATGTTTGCATTTTACAACTTCTGGCCCTACTGAAAAGAACTTTGACCTTGAAATGTCAATATTGGTAAACTGCAAGGACTTAAATATATATTTTTATAAAATACATCACTACTAAAAGATTTTTCTATGCTCCTTATAGGGCTTCACAGTTGTTTCATTGCTTTGGAATGAAGGATTAAAATACCCTTCATCTTCTCCATAGCACCATTCATCTGTGTCCAGCAATCATGTGAAGCAGTTCTGAGGGAGTCATACAGAATACTCTTAATCATGGCTTGTAATCGTTTCCAACATGCTGTCACTTTGCATTCCACAAACCAAACAAGAACAGAAAAATTCTGTTCATATGGGACAAGAAATGAGAGTTCCTTTTAAGTCTGTTGGTACAATACAGCTCTTTACAGTGTAACTTGATAGGGTTTGCCAGGGATGGAAATACAAGAAAATCTGCTGAAATTAATACTGTAGGGTCATGTTTTAAAATAAGAGTATCATGCATTTTGAATCTACTGCTTTAGAAATCCACCTCCTAAAGGAGAACGTGGGAGTCATGAAATGCCCATCAGAGTTTAATTCAAGATCCCCTTAGGATGTTGTGCCAGACTTCTCTGTTCCTGTTCCTTGATGCATCTGGTTTTGTAAAAATTGCAGTACTTTATTAATAAATTATATAAAGTAAGAAACAGATGAGAAAATGCATTAAAATATTTATGCCACACAAAACTTACACATTAAGTTGATAGAAGTATCACACTCTTCTGTTTACAGTGATTTTTTTTTTAAGGTGTTCCCACTAGAAGTTTGAGAGAAATCTTCTAACAAGTAGTCCTGGATCTGAAATTAAGTTTTCTGGAAGCCTCATTTATGTTCTGTCCACTAGATTTTGGGATATTTACCAGTCTGTATACTTCATTATGATACTTTGAGAATGCAAACAGAAATGTCAGCAGGTATCTGATAGGCAAAATATTATTTAAAAAAAAAATAAAATTGTAATTGTAAATGCTTAAACTACATAGTCTTCAGAATATATTTTGATATACTTGAGTTTTACCAAATTTTTATTAAAATTTGAGCCAAAATTCACAGAAGGGAAAGCAATCCCAAACAATCCCTGTGGCATGTGTTGCTGCATGTAACTGTTTTGAAGATTTGGGTTTCTATATAGCTGTGAAGGATGTGATTCTGTGTTGTGTAGTTTCTCCAGCTGTACAAAGCAGGTACCAGCTGCTGTCACTGCCTAGGCAGTGCTTTGCACACCAGCAGCAAGCAGGCACACATCACTGATATGAAGTGTATTGAATTAACTGAAACTGCTCCTGCTTAAGCAATTATTACAGATAAAGGTACCACAATGTAGTTCACTCTGACTTCATGTTTCTCTCTGTGCAGGTTTACATTTGCTTTGCACCACCAGATCATTTCATCAGCTGAAACTACAGGCAAGTCTGGACTGTGTTTTCACAAATGGTGTAAGATACAAAAAGGACATCATCCATCACAGGAATGTATTGACTCCTTTCCCTTCAGAGATCCTCTGGCCCAGTTTTGTAGCCTTGACTCACAGCCTTAAGGAGGTCTTTGCCTTCATAAGGAGCAAAGAATCAGAAATATTTATTTGTCTTGGAATGCTAGTACCTGAATAAAAATATGGATTTTTCTGCTTGCCTAGAAAGGAAAGGATGTTGCACTGCAGCTAGACAACTGTTTTACCAGCAGTGTAGTCAAATGATTTACTACTGTGTATTTCATATCTACAACTTCAAAGTTATCTTTAAAAGCATCTACAATTCAGCAATCATAAGATTTACCTCCATCTGTGGCAATAAAACAAAGAGTTCACCTTAGGTAATGGCTACTCTTCCCTGTTTTCAGAGGCTATCTCAAAACAGTGCTTACTGAACATCTCTCTTTAAAAGATGAAGCTACCTATGATGTTAAGCACATGAAAACAGGGAGTTCTAATACAAAGAAGACCCCCCCGTCCCAATCAACTATATCAGAGTACAATCAATGCTTACTTGTTTACAACAACTAACTCTTCTACGTGAAAAAGAGTGAAATATAACATTCACAAGCTTATAAAGTTTTAAGAAAGAAAAATTACTTGAGAAGGAGCATCTGATTAAGTGAATAGGATATGGAGAGAGAAACTGACATACTGGACACATATAGATCATGGATTTATGAAAGGCAAGTCCTGCTTGACTGACCTGATCTTGTCTGACAAGGTGATCCGCTGAGTGGATGGGGATAGTGCCTACACTGCCTTTAGAAAAGCTTGTGACAGGTTTCCCACAACATTCTGCTGGAGACACTGACTGCTCGTGGCTTGGATGGGGGTACACTTTGCTGGATGAAATATTAGCTGCAGGGCCAGGACAGATTTGAGAATGGTGTGACATCAAACCCACAAAGATGGTTAAGATACTGGAGCATGTCCAGGAATATTCACACAGCTCTAGCTGGCCCTGCACAGGGGGTTTGGACCAGATGGTCTCCAGAGGTCCCTTCCCACCAAAACCAGTCTGTGATTTTGTAATGGGTTTGGGAAATGTTTTAATTTTTATACAAATGTGTATTTTCAGAAGTGAGCCTACTAAATCTATTTGAGTGTATTAAAATGACAACTGCTTATTGTGTCTGCTTTGTTTTTTCCAGATTTGCCACAGTTGTGGACTCTAGGTTTATGAACTGTATCATCATCAAAGACTAAAGATGGGCCTGGATTGAAGGAGAAGAATGTAACTCCACAGATAAAACTATCTATGTTTCCACATGCTGTGAGAATGAAAATTCAAGCTTTATTTTCTGCATTCATTATTTCTTTTTAAACATTGACTATTGCCTCAGCTAACACAGCTCTTTGATGCAGAATGTTTTGCTATAGGCTAAGTGTAATAATTTGCATCATACTTTCAAGCTCAAAAATGTTTCCTTTTCATTATAATGAGGAATGTTTTTGTAATTTAAAAATATATAGACCAAACATTTACTTTGCTGAACTTTTCAGAAGATATATTTAATTAGGACAAGCAGAAATCAAATTCAAAAAGTATTTATTGGCTTTTTTGAGATAAAGAATTCAAACTCTTTTACTTAAATTTCATAAGACTTTCCTATGAGATTTTGCCTTAATTTGCTCCTTTCTGTCCACTAATACCCATTTGTGTTCCACCTAGTGCCACAAGACTATTTGATTATAAAAATGACATGTGAAATGGATCTGTGACATGCAGGATGTATAGTGTTTGTCTCAAACAATCCAGGAGAGAAGTGATGAATTTAAGCACTCAGAATATCTGTTGTCTTGAGACATCTAAGAGTTAATCCAGATTTATTGATGGACTAAAGAGATGTTTCAGCAACCCACCAAACTGTTTTACCCCCCCTGTGATGTGTACCTGAGAGCTGGGGAGTTGTGTGGGACATGCTGAGATTGCAGACAAAGGAGCTCTACAGCTGGCAATGGTTATCTCATTAATTAGCCAAACAAGGACTATCTGAGGATATGGCCCCAGCACCAAACCATGCCCCTGCCTTATGTGGAGAAGCACAGAGAAGATAAAAGGAATTTCTCACCTGTACCATGAGAGAAGTTTTGTCCTGAGAGATCATAAGAAATTGCCAGATCGTGACAGGATCTGAGGTAGAAAATCTTTCTTCATCCACTTTTCTAATGGAAAACTAAATACCACACATGTTAATGAATAAAAAACATTATTAAAACATAATTATTATAAAAATTAACATTACTATTATTAAAATGTTGTATTATTATTAAAACATTATTTGTCTAGTTGAGGGTGTCCCTGCTCACCTGCAGGGGGGCTGGACAAGATGACCTTTGGAGGAC
>JANHGL010006399.1:0-46520 GCA_024611195.1 Ceyx melanurus
AGGTATTCCCACTATAATGTTCGATAAGTTGCCTTTTCTAAGAAAAAGGGGTATAATTGAAATATATAAGAAGAAGTCTGATCTGATCTACACTTTACAAGCTCCTCCAACTCTAGATTTTGTCCTGTAGTATGTCAAATAACTTTTGCTTGGATAAAGGTTGTAATTCATAAAGCATACTGTCTTCAGCTGATGACAAGAGATGATGGAGAATCAACAATTTCTCAGAAAATTTGTTCCCACTGCTAACTGCCTTTACTGCTAAAAAGTGATCTTATTTTATCATTTCCCAGAAACTGCTTCTTTTAGCTTTTTCTCTATCAGTCTTAAGCATCAAACTCAACTAGATGAAATTTTAATTCCTGAGCATGGAATTGGTTTTTAATCTATCTCCTTTCCTTAAGAATGGGAGGAGAAAGAAAGGAAGATATCTACTTTGCTGAAAAGAAAACCAACAAAAACAAGACTAGGATAAATTAATAGAAAAAATGCAGAGAAGGTGCTACCAGAAATTTCACATATTTACATTTAAGCCCCCACATTACATCATCACATCAATTCTGATGTTTCATACTTTCTGTAACAAAGATTGACTAAGAGTTCCCCTGAAATGTTGTGGGAAAACAAAATATAACATGTAGGTATTTCAACAAAACAAAACAGTGTAAGTGCTTTATGAACCTCAGGTAACAGAAGTACCAGTAACTTAAGGAAGTGCTAGCATTGCAATTTCAAAAGCACTGAAGTATAAATCTCGCTCATGTGAAATGTGACTAATATCTATGCACTAAGGTAGTAATGAAAACATTACCTAAATAAATATTATAGTTCCCATTTGCAGACACAGAACTGAGCTGGAACACTTTTACAGATTTATGAATAAAGCTCAGCCCATGGGGCAAAAAAAAAATGTATTTTTTGGATACCACGTACTGTTCATCCCATTAGACAACAGAACCTTCAGAATAAACGAGGATGTTAAGATTCAGGCTTTATGCAGGGTAATGACAGATCTACTCTGTATTTGCTATAGCTATGAAAGAGTAATAGAATTACATGGATTTTCCCTATTAGGAGAGAAAAGGACAGATTAAAATGCCTGAAGCAGAAGCCCTAACGAACATGTAGTTCAGTACTTTTGAAGTTTATGTAGCTTTGATTTCTTTTCCCTTTTCCAAAAACCAGAGACAAGCATGCAAAAGTCAGTAAAGTAGACATTATGATCATTCTGTGATCAGCAGAGCTGCATCACAAATCTGAATAAATGTTAGTTTGTCTCACACTAAGTCTCCCGTACATCCTTTGAGAAGATAGTTCATTCTTTGAACCATATTTTCTAAGCAATGCATAAATGATCAAGGGATCAAACCTGGGATTTAACTATCTTCTGTTCCTTATAAATTACATTTTTTATTTAATAAACATAACCAAGATCCATGCTCTTGCTGAGTATCCTGCTTAGAGAGGTCCCCATTTCACAGCATGTTTTCTGTTGTTCTGTTTTACATTTCTGTCTCTGGCAATCTTATCATGTAGGTTCTTGGCATAGCCATGGGCTATAAATTCTACATCTAAAGAGATACTTAACAAAAAAACACTCAAAAACCAAACCAAACCAAAAAAGACAAAGTAAACTAATCAAGAAAACAAGAAAAAATTTTCCCCTTACCATGTTGAATACAGCCATAGTTAGTATTATAGCAGTGGTTGTCAATGTAAGAGTGATTCGTGGCCAAGGACGGTTTGCAATTATGCCAGATGATTTCAAGATCCACAGCAATGAAGCTGATGCTTTCTTGCTACATTGCTAAGTGCAAAGAGTTTTAAAAAGAGAAAACAAAAGTAGCTTTAGTATAGTTAGTTACTGTAAACAAGGGTATAATTAAAAAGGCTCAAAACTGATGGTAGCATTAATCTTGAAGCATTGTATGTAAATATTCAACAATTATATTCTCATAACAGTGAACATTATTATACATGAAAGCAAATGCAAGTTTAGTTAAAATATCTGCCATAATATCAATTCTGTTAAATAATTATAATTTGCAAGTACTTTATTAAACATTCAATATATATTATAATACCAAATACAGAATTGAAAGAAGTATCATGACATCTAATATCAGTAAAACCCAAGCAAACAAATTGATCTCCCAAACCTGAATTGAAAGAGCAATATTTAGTGTCCTCTGGGAACTTTAAAATGTTAATAGTGACTCTGCACAGTCTGTGACAGAGAGACAGAGGTCTCCTCATGAAGGATAAACTCAGTATACAGAGGTACATCCCTGGCAGTCTACAAAATAACAGGGTTTCTGAGGGTTTCTTTTGTTTGTTTGGAGACTTGTTTGATAAATTTATTTTAGAGTGAAAGGTAACAGCAAAACAAATCAACCTTTCCTAAAACTATCTAGAAAACAAATAAGTGTTTCGTAAAAGAATCAGACTTACAGTTTGACACAGAGTATTTAATGGGTAGATTTTATTTTATAGTGGCAAAAGTTAATAATAAAAATTTCTGACTCAACCTGCTTCCAAGAACACACTGCAATAGCCTCCATTCAAACATACATAGTGCCTAGAGGCACAAGATGTTCACACAGAATAAAAAACAATTTGTGGCACATCCAATAAATTTTAATTTTCCCAGAAGTTTAGTAATGAGGAGATAAGGGTGCCTAGAAGCATCTTATGCCCTCTCCAAATGTCAAATTTAGCTATTCTGAAACCTCTGTAAAAAAGGCAATGAAAAGTTAAGGAACATGACAGTCCCACAAAAGTATGTGCTTTTTATCAACTCATTTTCTCTTTTACTTTTTATTAGCAGAGATCACTTTACATACTGTCTTTGTCCCAGCCAAAGCAATCAAGAGATAGTAATAAGTCCCTGAAAGGAGAACCCAAGCACTAAAACCTACCAAACACAGGACATACTTTGCAGCACTTACCAATTCAGTTTCAAGAGCTACAGTACATCATGCTGTTACCCAACCTGTGTGGTATAGTTTCCATGAAGGTCTTTGTCATGCACATAACTATTGCCCTCTTAATTACACAGTATTTGGACAAGACTACATTGTATCTAGAACTGTGTTTAGATATTGTTTCCTTTTATGACAGGGAATTTTGCATACTGGATTGGACAGATTCTGAGTGAATGAATTAAACTTCAGGAAGAAACATTTTGTCACTCTTGCCACTTTATTAAAGAGCACAGAGAAGACTAGATTGCTGCTGTTGCTACAGAAGGAGAGTGTTCAACAGGATGCAGGGCATGGATCCATGTGAAAATGAATCATTCCATTATCTGTCTAGTCTGCCTGAAAGCTGTGAGTCAGGGAGCATGAATACATGGCAAATGAAAACAGTAATGAAACAGTGCCTTATATTACTCTTTGCTTTTGTGATAGCACACCTGGAGCTTTACTACAACTTCACCTACATTGTTCTATGATTTTCTTGGAAGTTTGGATGTAACTGGAATAGTGTAAATTGGATCAGGGACAAAACTAGGCAGGAACACTGAGAAAATATGAGGAATATAAACTGGTAAGAAATTCTATTTCTTAGCAGAAGAGTAGTAGTGTGGTCATTAAATTCAGATTCTTCATAGCACTGGTAGAACTAGGCAGGTTTATTTTGCTAATTCATTAACTTCCATCAAATACTTTTTCTTGTAAATGTTACATTTCAACGCAATTTTCTTAAGAAAACAGCGAATAAGGTGGATGGAACAAAGTAATAATTTTTAGAAAGCATGCAAGAAGGGTAAAAATACCAGTAGCTTTAGCTATTTATTCTAAGCAGAGCTGGCAGAATATGGTCCAGTGTTTATCATTTACCAACTAGAAATAATATACATATGTATTATGAAAAGTGACTAATGTATTACCTTTCCATTAGAAGATGTTACACCTGATATGACAGCTCAGCATGACAGTGAGTAACAACTTAATTTGAATATTCAGGTTATGAAAATGTGCCCTGTTTTGTCTTTCCACACACAAAAACCTACTTCAACATTTAACAAAATGAATGCTGTCTTTCTGAGTGAGATCAAGGAATTGGTGCAAGAATTAATTGTGACAGCTATGCTGTAGATGAAAGACAGTGTCACAAGGTCTGTCACTTCTTCACATATTAGCAGAGGTTTGAATATCTTGACTGAAGACCTTTTATTTATGGAAAGTCAGTGAATCCCATTTTCTATAGTTCTACTATTGTTCTTTACATTTTGCATTCAAATACAACTTAATATTTTACTATTACTAACATTACAAAAAAAATAAATCAAAATAAATTAAAAACCCCAAAATTCAGACTTTTCTTTCCTGGTTGTTTTCACTTAGACTTGAAGAAGTACAAATTCAAATAACTGCCTGACAGATTATAGTGACCTACACTTGGTGAAGGGTGGTTTTTGTATAGAGGCACTATACTCTACATACTTTCTAGTGGTCCTATTGTTAAGAACAAAAAAATGGATACTGTAATACCAAGCTTTTGAAGTCCAGGCTTAAAAAAAAATTCAAGATATGTTCACTCATCAAAAAAAAAAATTAAAAGCAAACTTATTGGCACAACAGACATGAGAAACTTTCACCAGGCTACGCAATTTCTTCAGTTTTTCACAACCACATAATGTGTCATAAACATGTAACTGAAGAAGGAATGAGAAGAACTTTTAATTGAAATCAGTCCATTTCTA
Source organism: Ceyx melanurus (assembly GCA_024611195.1). Classification (NCBI taxonomy): domain Eukaryota; kingdom Metazoa; phylum Chordata; class Aves; order Coraciiformes; family Alcedinidae; genus Ceyx; species Ceyx melanurus. The sequence goes on from JANHGL010006399.1 coordinate 4,709, forward strand.
ACAGTTTCTGAAGGCTGAACATAGTACCTAACACAGTGATGATGAATTTGCCATTGCAGTTGTACTAGAGTCATCACAATGACATGTTTGGTGAGCTTCTTTCATTGATCCTGATGTAGATGCCAAAGTGCCTTTCTGGGTTCTCCCTGACGTCCCCCATCCCTCTTTTAATCTTAATTTACAAGCAAAGCATTACTGTTGAAGAAACTGAAAGGTCTTGATCTTTTATTTGTCTTTGCATTGAGAGACACTCACAGCGATGTAAGATTCCAGGTCAAAAAGAATTTCCAAGTAGTGCTGGTGCTGATACTCCTGTCCTAGCAGAGCTTTTAAGTATCTGAAGTGTACATAGTCTTTTTGCCTGTTACATACCACTGCCAAGTGCTTTAGAGTAAAATACAGTGGTGTGGTATAATGCAACTAATAAATAACATGGTGTCTTCTAGCAGGGACACTACCACTCACGGATTGGCTGCACTTTGTTAGATGCTCTGGTGACCTCAAATCAGAACATCTTCCTCAACTGCAGAGCCAACTATTTTCTGAGGTTTTTCTTGTTGGTATTGTGTTCATTTGGGTATTTAAGAGAGACTACAAACATGTTCAGAGGAGATGACAGCCAACACCTGGACCACTCAATAGCAAAATAAAAATTTTACTATAAAATTTGTACATATCAAATTAAATTGCCACTGTAAAACACTTTCTAAACTCAGAAAATGGTCTTCTACAGTAATTGCATACACAGTGCCCCAAATTAAAGCACTTATGAGTAACCTCCTCTAAGCACAATAGCAAACACTTCTGAAAAGACAATCAATCAAACCAATAATGCACACCTCTCAGAGGATCCAGCTTCCTGGGGGAAAGAGAGTATCAGTGTAGGCACAGTCACTGCACTGGCATTTTCTGTTTCTCAGATAAATAAGGACATTCTACAGTAAGTTAATATGGACAATACGATGTCCTCAGAAGCCTAACAGTGCAAGCCTTTCTTATTTAACTGGTACTCTGCAAAGGTGAGTGACCTGGCAAAATCAGAAATGTTATTTAAGAGAAACCATTAACTACTGAATTAGATTTCCTTGAATACCTACCAAAAGCTGTCCAGCAAAGCAGATAAACAAAATGAAGGAAAGCAAGAGAAATGCAGCTCCAAATGAAATTCCAAGAATAGATGTTCTACAAGAAAAGGAAAAGATGTATTTAATTTATCTGTTACACATTTGCAGCATGATCATTCTTTGTGCATAACACTGCTGACATGAAAAATTACCATGTGCAAGTTGCAACTTCCAAACATCTACATGATGGAAAAACAATTCCAATCCTTACCAGAATGACAGACCTTTTCCTTGCCATTTTCGCAACTGGGAATGATTGAAAAGGCTTTATCTCTGACTCTGTGAAACCATTACCATGTGAAGATAATAATTTCCACACAAATAATTTAAATGACAAAGTGCATTAACAGCAGCAATTTTTTGTTTCTACTTTAGAAAGCCTATATTAAAGAACATCCTTATCGCTTTATTTTTATTCTGCTGAGGCATAATAAATATACAAAATAAACTTAGTAGTGTACACTCCCCCTCAAAGGTAGGAAAAGCAATAGCATGGGACAGTGATGTCCAGTGTTCAGTGTGTTGCATATAGAACCTGTGGTATCTGTGATGCTGGTCTCTCAACCAGAAAGGTCCCTAGGATAGTGACTGCTCTCTCATGAATGTATAGGGACCTCTGGAAACTCCATTTTGTATCAAATTTGACTGGTAGGTTCTGAAGTATCAACAATAGATTCTGAAGTCTCGAAAGACAGGATGTGAAGGGAAACTAAACACCAAGAAGAAAATAAAACAGCCCTTCAATGAAAAAACTTCAGTAATCTATACTCTCCCTGGAATCATCCTTACTCTGTGTTCTAGCTCATCCTTTTCTTGGAGTTAGAAATAGGCAAGTCTAGCCAAAATAGCATCACTGGATACTAAGTAAACAGAAACAGGGATACAGTAACAATCCGTGCATGCATTCATGTCACAAAGGTGGAAATCTTTCTATATGAACACAGTAGAATGTAATCACTGCATCAGGCACCAGAGCTACTTAGCATGGCTGCCTACAGAAAGATGCAGTGGGACTTGATTATTTTAATGAATGCCAAGAAGAGATGAGAAGCTGCATACTTTACTCAAAGGACGTCATGAAGTCCTTCACTTGAGCATCTGCTTTGAGTTTTAACCACAGATTTGACAGAATTAATAAATATCTCTACAACTTTGAGCACCATCAAATATTTTGTCAAACCTTACATGCTAGAAACTTTGGCATGTTGTTTTAGAAATAAGGTTTATGTCTCTTGCTTTTCCCACAAAACTGTAATGTTGCATTTGAATTTACCTCCTTCATAAATTAATGATTCAGAATTAAAATACATTATTAATAAAAATATACATATCTGTTCTATGGCATGTGAATTCAAATACATGCATTTTAGAAAATACAATACTAAAAGTTTAGGAATAAAACTCTATAGATTAAATTCCTTAGACTACGTACAAATATGGGAAAACATTTTGATCTGTTTTAACAACACTGTTAGAGAAGCAATTTTCAAGAAAGAACAAAAAAGCATTAATTTCACAATCCAATTTGATGCCATTAAAAGCATTTTGGAGAGTAATTTATGAGCTTCCCTGCCAATCATTCAGAGAACCTCTTATATGCTAAGTATTCATTTTGGGTCAATGTGGGTCGATGTGAACAACTGATGAAAAACAAACAGCTGGCAATTCACAACATGAATTAATCTTGAATGTTCCCTTAAGAAGTTATTGGGAAATCATTATTGCTTATGAACACATGTTCTCCAAGAATTTCTCATTGAGATTGTGACAGCAAGCTGTATCTCAGAATAAGTAAAACTATAGTCTCTACTCTTAGGAATTTAAAATCTAGTAAGCAACAGAAGAGATGAAATAAAAGGAATATAATTAACGGTTTATTTTGGACATCTGCATCAATACTTCCAACCACGTATGTTCTTCAGGTAGATTCAAGCACCCATTCCTGCATTTCAAACTATTACTATTCATTCTCTGATATGAAGGATACAAAAAAGGAGCCTGCACACCTTAAGAAATGGTTCAATGCAAGAATAGCCTTGTAAGTCAAATTTGAAGAGCATCCTTGCGGAAGAAATGAAGATGTTTGTGAGAGAAACTGAAGAGCAAGAGAAAGAAAGTAACATGGTATAATGCAAAGAGTACTTAATCAGGTGGTCAACAAGCAAGAACAAAAGCTCTTTTCAGCTGTTTTACATGATCAGTGATGTCACTGAGGTGGCAAAAGAAAAATAATAACATAGTGAGGTGAACAAGACTCTGATTATCAGGACAAAGAAAAGGACTGAGGATGGAAAAGGGGTTTCTTAGAATCCAGATCTGAGTGGTGAATACAGAGAGAAAAAGTGGTAAAATTTTTTCTCCCCACACCTCCTTCTTTTCTGGGAACAACAGGACTTCTGTTTCAATTAGGCTAATCCAAAAGAGTTTCATGGTGCTCCTAGAAGGAAAGTAGGCTGATAACAGGAATAATCACAGAATAATCACAGAATGTTAGGGGTTGGAAGGGACCTAGAAGATAATCTAGTCCAACCCCCCTGCCAGAGCAGGATTACAGAAGCAAAATACTAAAAATTAAGTGCTAGAATAAACAAACCTCCTTTGAGGCAACAACCCCAGGAAAGTTGTAACATGTTTCGTTTGTTTTTGGTTGTTTTTTTTTTTTTTGTCACTGGAACATTACAAAACCATTAGAGGTCTTCACAGTAAACTAATCTCTCTTTTGTAATGCAGAGTCATCAAGCCCATTGCCCAAGTCACCAAATGCACAGCACTGACATATCCAGGCAAACCTTTTTGTGAGAAGAGCACTTGGGATCTCATAAGCCAGCTGACTTCTTACGTGCCTCTTCCTATGCTACAAGGAATTACCTCATTTCTCTCTGCTATGGTGCCCCACCAGGAATCCTGACAGGACTACAATAAGCTACAGAGGGACAGAGTTTAAAATTGAGGAAACAGTATGAGAACTTCTCAGGCTTCAAACAGTTCCAAGTCCGAATAATTTATCATCTTGGTTATCCTTCACATATTCTTCTGGTTTCATCAATAAATATTATTTGAATAATTTTTTTTTATCAGGTGGCATGAGATGATGATCCTTTGATTCTATGGTTCTATGAGATTGGGAAAATAATCTATACATACTTATGTCTTGTTAGTAACATTTTAATTCAAAGATTAAAATTTATTATGATGATAAAGACACTGAAAATTTGAGAACACAGTCTTTCTACAGTCTTGTATCCTTTAGGTAAATATGTAACTTACAATATATGTTCCTTAATGGGACATAGAGAATTTCCTTTTCTTGCTGGGTAATTAACATTCATGTTTTGAACTATGTAATTGCAAATTCTCTTGAGATGAAAAAATCATAATGAAGTAATTAAAAATTGCAATTAGACGAAGTAATACTGGACTCAGACTCTGTTTTGGTAGCTGATAGTAGCTCTTTCTTAATTCAACTGATGCTTTCACAAAGCCATTAGTGGATTCAGTGGCTATGTAGAGTAACTGTATGACAGCTGGGGTGTAAAAAAATTAATCTGAGCATTGTAATTCCACTTGAAGTTTTTCTTTAATTCAGATACAGAAGAAAATTAACTAGTAATGGTGGGTAACTTTCATTTATACTGTCTTATATTTTACATGCCTGCTTTCAGATGAAGTTTTTAAGTACTGCCTTTCCTATGAAGAGATTCATCTGTGCCTGACTGGAAATACCGTGTGAAGGCCTCCTAACCCCCTTCCATGAGTTAGTTTGGCATGATTCAGGACAAAAAGACACAGTTTCTTGAACATAGCAGCCTCAGAGAGTGAAGACTCGGGAGTAATTTTCAATGTAGACCCAAGTATATCCCTTAGTCGAATAGCACAAGAAGTAACTCCTGTTCAATAGGAATATACTGTCATCGATTCACCAGTTTGCATTTCAAAACAACATTACCAATTCCATGTTAGTTGGCTGCTTCCCTAAATAAAGAACATAGGGTTGTCATGTATTACTTGAATCACTTCTGTCACTTGGTAAACCAAGAATACTAAGACAGACACTGAAGGCCTGTTCCAAGGATATATAATCAAGATTGCTGTAATTTTAAATGTCACAATGAAGTCCTACTTCTCATGATGTATTTCACCCTAAGATATTGCTTACCTGATTAAACTGATATTTACCATTTTGTGTATAGTTTATTATGAAAATCTCATATCAGTTTATTGACCCCAGGAAAATTAAAACATTAATAAATTATTTCAACCTTGAAATAAATGCCTTATGATCCTGGAGATATTGCTTATTACTTGCAGCTTGCTGGATGTTACCATCAGATATCTCCAAATCTACTTTAAAGCAGCAGGTGGTGTGCCTGCACAGAAATCAATGATATTGCACTGTGCAAAACCAGATTAATGGAATAGTGCATCAATAAAACCCAATGATAGATGTAGCTTATCTCCCCATCTTCATTAGATCACCATTTAAAAATTCTGTAGAGGAAATTCTGGGAAGAAAACAAAAAGGCTATCTAGAATTTATACTAAGCTGTTATTATGTATTTATTTATTTATTTATTTATTTCTGGAAGGAAGTAACATTAGTAGCACTGAAGTATGTTCAATTCAAGCTACATTTTTGATTACTACCATACACTGGTGATTTTTCAACTCTTTTTTTTCTTTTCCTTAAATTTGCAATGCTGTCCATTTTCCAGCAAAGATGCCTGTATAATAACTTGCTCTTCTGTCTTCCATTTTTAATGGAAGAAATCTTTTAAATTAATCCACAGACCCCTTGAATACCATTCATATTGGTAATATCTGATTTTACTCTCCTGCTTTTATAATGCTGGTATATAGAAGTACCAGAAGAAAATTTACACTTTGTTAATGAAAATGCTAAGTCCTAGGTATCTTTTGATCTGATGTTAGAAAGAGATCATGCAATATCAGCGTATGATGCTACAAGTGGGAGGACACTTTCCTTAGTTGAATACAGCTCCCTAGAGTTATTTAAAAGATATATTTTAATGAGATACACAATTGGTTTAAGAGATATAATAAGGATATAGTCAAATGAGTATCTTAAAACACATGATAGATGATAAATCTAGATTAATTTTCATGACTGAAATGAAAATATAAACAGTTTCATAAATCATGCTGCTGGACAAGACTAGTTAAGATCCAAGTTTGGGTTTTGGTATATCAGAAACCATTGATTTCCTTGAATTAATTCTTGCACAAATCAAAGTATGGTATGAGCTTGTAAGATACACTAATTATGCACAATGACAAAATTACTCATGAGTCTCAATTTCATATTTTGTAATAGTGATGCCTAAGTCAGAATGAGCCATGTGCAGGATAGTGCTGAACTTGGAAGAATGTCCCTGTGTGGCTGGAGTCTCTGTGTTAAAAACTAGCTAGTAGCAAACCCTTCACAGAGAAATGCTGTAACATCTGAATAGAACTCCATAAATTTTTACACTTGTTGTAAAACAAGTCTTACAAGTCTTCAGTATGGAAAGTCGATTTATAATGACCTAACAATTCCTTCTGGTTTCAAATTAAAATATGGATAAGTGCTACATCATAAGGTTAATCAATTAGCTGAGGTTGTAAGCACTACTCTTGAAAGCAATGCACAGAAGAAGGCTATGAGTGAAGAAATACTGTATCACAGGGAATATACAATGTTGGCTTTGAAGCAATTGCTATAAAACAAAGACCAACTTTCCACTATGCACACAATCTACAACAAAATTCCATTTTAAGATGGCTAATAAAATGTTCTTTATTGGAATTGTCTTCCAGTTTTCTTAGCCTTCCTAGAACAGACACAGATAGATTATTTATATGCACAAATATAAACTGGCTCATAATATATAAAACCTGATTTATATAATTATTCCAACAATTGATTATAGTACCTGTAAATTATTTTTTAGAAAAGAAATTTTATGAATAGTAATGCTCTCTTGCATGCTGAATAGAGCAGTATTATCACAGTAATGTTAAACACATTTATTTAATCACAGTCCCAATTCTGCAATCCATTTTGTCCCACTTCTATGTCCAATTGCCACACATATTTTACATATCATTTTAGTTCCACAGATTTATAGCTTGTATTATTTTGTTTTCACATATGAATTTAATTCCTACCATCAACACACATTTTTAAATGCAAAAAGAAAAACTAAAATTAATGAAGTATTGGTACTAATGCTTGGCACCATGCTGTTGACAGCATTTAAAATTAGAAATAAGCATAACTTTGAAAATGGGCTGAAATCATCGGGTTGTCTCAGTTCAATTTAATTGATATTTGCAATCTGACAATTCCAACATTTTTTACTTATTTTTTTTTCCTTTTACATTAATGAGCAAACATACATAGAAATTACATATTAAATACCACTTACTTTGGCAAAACTAGAATCTGCACAACAAAAATGCAGAAGAATATGAGACAGGCACAAGTCACATAATACTTAAATGCAGGCAGAGTAGTTGCTCGATACTAGAAAGAAAAAAATCAAATATTAAAAACACAACTTCCAAAGCAGATAAAATATCACTCAACTGAAATTTGATCTTAAAAGATACAGATATGTAAAGGAAGTCTTTAGCAATAGTAAATTTCCTGTTGTTCAATGACTTCCACATCCACTCACATAGGATTAGGGATTATCAAGCAAAGTATTGAATGATTTTTCTTCTTCAGGAACAGTTTAAGTAGCCAAGACAAATGAATTTGTCCTGTTCCTCCACAGAACAAGACTATCCCAAAGACCTCGTAAAAAGTTTAATTAAAAAAAAAAACAAAAAAACAAACAACACATTTTAAAAAATATTTTGGTATTTTCGGCTTTGAGCTGCTATTAAAATTTCAAAAAATTCCAACTCATTTGTAAATTAATTTCAGTGTTCCACAAGCCTCCAGACATTTCCCACTGAAATCAGCAAGCTCATTCCTTAAGTTAAAAAATTATTTTGCTTTATTACCTTCCTGTACTTTCAGGTCCTACAAGGCCTGAAACACTCCTGTTTAAATCAAAAGCAGATTTCTTACTGAGTTTTTTAAAGTCAAGACTGGACTAAGGTAGTGGGAAAAAAAAAAAGCTGGATAAAGCTGGATCCAAAAGAACAATTAGTTCTTTGCTGTTCAATAGCATTCTGCTATCTAAAAGAGATTAGAGTCCTACAGCGAGCATCTACACAGCCAAACAACTTGGCTCCCTGCTTTTTTCCAAAATCCTGATTTCTTGACTGTCCAAAGTGTGTATGTGATGGTTTTCTCTCAAGTTATCTTTCAGAATTTCTCATTTAATACCATCCCTGTTAAAAACTAAATGTGCTCCCAGGCACACTTTTGATCCACTCTGTGTACCCTTTAAACACTAGGGATGACACCACACCAGGTATAGCTTCTTCTTTCTTAGGTCGTCTTCTGAACAACCCCAACAGGCCTTGAAACTTTTTTCAACCTAATGCATTGCCAAGGGCATTCAACAGAGGCCTTTTGCAACTACCCAAAAGAACACTATCGTGCTCCACTTTTCCCTGCAGGAGAGAGGCTGTGGCCATGGCTCTGTGTTACATAAGAAAAAAAGGATACAAACTTCACATCAGGCAAAGAAGGAATCGACTGTGAATATGCAGTGAAAACAACTTACTTCTTTTTCCAGAGTCTTATTATAGAAAAGAAGGGATATTCTTTGAATATCTTCAGATTTAAGCCACTGCCTAGAAGAGAAACAAACATTGTAACTGATGTAAGAGTTTTTTTTTATATTATGGAAATGAAGTAAAATAAGAAAATAACTTTGAATAAAGCAAGTTCTTGTGTATTACAATATATATGGTGAACTGCACTGACAAAGTGGAAACTACAAAACCCCTTTGCCTTTTGACTCTAATACTGACATACACAAGAAACAAAAGCTCAGGTGAAACATTTTTTTTCTGTGGATCATTCCTTAGGAGAGATTCATATGATGGAATTCTGAAACTGGTATTTTACATGTCCAAAATATTGTAGTACATCCAGTACACAGATGAGAACCTGAGATACAAACAGTACTTGTCAAGGTAGCTTTAAGAAGCAAAGTTATGAGAGAGTGGCAGGTAAATTATCCTATATGGATTCCTATTCCAAATGAAAATGTAAAAAAAATTACTAAAAGAGGTGGAGTGGTTTTGTCTTTGAGCTGTATTAGTCACTTGACCATGACCCTGTACTCTAGAGGTAAATTTTGATCTTTTTACTCATTGTAAAGAATTATTCCCTGAGTAAAGATGAGAAATAAAAAATAGGGTAAATACTTGCATTGAAATGATGAATCTATTTTAAAATAAGTGAATCTTGACAAAGGCTTCACATAACTTTTACAAATTTAAAAGTTCAAATATGAAAGATTACATTTATTTTAATGGACACTTGAAAAGAAACAGAATATTTAAATTTCAAGAGGGTTAGGTTGCTTGCACCTCAAGGGGACTTGACATATTTCAAACAAGTATTTAAGCAAACTCCTCTGTGAACATGCAATATTTGAGCTTGAACAGTAAAAGCAGGGCTTGATATTTTTTTGCAACCTTTTCAGCCATGACTTTAATTAGGCTGTAAGCCAGTAGTGTAGCTAATGCCTTCTAAATAAAAAGGAATGTCTCAACTGACAGGCTGCAATGCAAATAAGTAGCATCAATGATTCACAGTGGAATATATCCTAAATTAAGGTCCTGGGAAAACAGGAGTAGACAGAGCAGAGTGTAAGCTATTAGCTTTGGTTTGTGAAATCTAAAACATTTGTTTCCCTGTGTGGCAGATTGTCCCTGTTCCTGTGCAATCAGTCTCATTATAAAAAAGGGCTGAAAACATACTGAGTTCTAGGTGTGGTGAAATAAAAAATATATTTCCCTGTTTGCTCTGCAATGGCTCACATATATGTCTGATCACAGTTGGGATTCTAAGAAGAAACAGATGTGATAGGCTGTCATGCATATAGCATGATTTTGTTTGGGTCCAGATGTAATCTACTGGAGAAAACACCCAGTCTTTGAAAAATTTTGGTAAACTTTGAAAATTAAGTGCAAGCCTTTTTCTAGTAAGTTATAAGAAAAAAAAAAAAAAAAGGTACCGCTCTTCTCCAAATTGTTAACTATTTTATCTTATTTTCTTACTGTATCTGTCAGGTGGATTGATTTCATTACCATTACCAAACTTCTAAATTTTTTTCTGTAGATCTACTCCTAAAGGTCTAATTTGTTCTGTACAAAGTCAGAGAGTGCCATTTAGAGTAAATGCTGCCACATGTTTTCAGGAGATTTTAGTTGTACTTTAAAGCTTGGAAAAAAGACTACACTGGTTTTAGGTATCAATTGCAAAGATGTCTGAGATGAGGGAAGAAGTCTAACACAGACAAATGGAAGTGGAGGGTAAGTAGAGGGAACACAAAGTCACATACCTTACAGAGGGGGAAGGGATGAAAAACTTCTGCCTACAGTCTGACTCCCTGATGAGGATACAAGTTACCAAAGCTATCTGCAAATATGTGGGGATATTCCTCCTGGGAAGCTAGGTACTAAAATTCTGTTTAAATTCCTTTATAATTGAAGGAAGAGCATAGACAGACAGCTGAATTCTGCCTGTATTCACAGAGGTGGGTGGTTTTTTGATAGGGTTTGTACTGACTGACAGTGTAACGTACTGCAGGAATTGTGCACAGAACATAGCAGCCACTATGACTTAAAGAACAAATCAAATGTAGCTCTCTTAACATAGTAACATAGTTATCAAAGAGTAAACGTTGGTTTAGCTCCCCCTGTAGGTATGCATTTAGCTAGCAGATTGCTATCCATCCATCACATGTCCTATGGAAGTCCCCTAACCACCAAAGTTCAGGGTGGCATAGCTAGGGTTACTCATCCCACTCCTGTGCAGACAGGCACTTTACAGACAAGAATATTTTGTTTATGGTATAGGGAAAATAAACATGGATAGAGTGCGATGCCTTAGACACCCTAGTTCCTCATGCACCTTTGCAAGGAGCACTGCCAACTAAATCTCTTACTCTGGACCATACTGTAAAGCCAGGGGGTTGCTTTTTAGATACCACAGTTTCATTTGCATTCCAGAAGAAGGAATTTAACCTACCTGCCCTGAGTGACTGACAGCGTGTACACACAGTGCTTGGCAGTTTTGTGGTAAGATATGTAAGCCAGCTCATGAAGCAGCAGGAGAGCAGGGAAGGAGGGAGCCGAGGGAAAATTAAGTGTTGTTTTAAAAACCTGAGCTACCATATCAGTGGTACTGCACTGTGTAAGTGAACAGTAATTCACTTGGACTACAGTTTTGTCTTGGACTATGAAAACCAAACTCTACATTCCCTATCTTCCAGCTACTGGCTGCTAAACACCTGAGAATGTAATGTCCAAAGACCGACATACTATGACCATCTGCTAGCAAGAAGTTACTTTTTTCACTGAATGACACATAGCAAAGAACTACAGAATCAGAGAATCATTCAGATTGGAAAAGACCTTGGAGATCATCAAATCTGACCATTAACACTACTCTACAAAGTTCACCCCTAAATCATATCCCTCAAAATCACCACATCCATGATGTAGATGAAAAAGTCACATTGTGCTAACAGTTCAGGATGGAAGAAACAATGGCTCTGTACAATGAATGGTTGCTTTTGAATTATTTCCATGCAATTATCTCAAAAAAAAAATGTTAAAAGAATGGTAACTTCAATACCATATTTTATGTATAATATTTGTTTTTATATTCTTCATTCAGTCATACACCTAGCTGCTATACAATCCCAACTGTACACTTAAAAACATTTAGAAATACCAGTTTTCTCATAGATTTTCATAGAAGTTTGCTTCTAGATTCACAAACACATAAGATTTGACTCCACAACCATTCCATCAGATTAGTTGACAGTGTTACTTTCACTTTACAGCCCAAAAATTGAAGAACAAAAATCCCTTCAAAATTATAAAGAAAGAAAAACTGTGATTAGTTTTGTGTCCTAAATATAGGAAAACTTTCATTTGTTTTTTCCAAGTGCTTATCATTCCCATGGTTAAAATAATACTGAATTAAGTTGCTGTTTGGGGAGCTGGCATTTGTTTGACAACTTAGGTACCCAACTGAATAATGTTTAAGTGATTCATTCAGCAAATCAATACAGGATAAGTAGAAAAGCTAGGTTTGAAAGGTGGCCACACATTCCTTACCTTTCTGAAATTTCCCACATAATTGACAAAATTCACTGAAACTTTTTGAGAAACTGTTTTTGTCACAGAAATGTCTTTTATCCACAAGTTTCTCATAATTTCATGCAATAATTAGATAAGAGATGGATTGTCTAAGAAAAAATGTCTTACAGTATGATTCATGTCAATACTTTGTTTTAATGAATTTAAACAGATGCTTAAATTTTGACATTGAATTGTAATTTTTAGAATCCACTTACCAGAGCAAGTGAACCTGATGACATGTAAAAGCTGCCAAAATTTATATAGCTGTTTTAGGCAAATCTAGTATAATCAAAAGGCTTTGTTTATCGCATAACTTCTTATACTGTATTCTTTGTATGACCTATAGCTATCAGTACTCTTTTCTAGAAATAACCACTGAAAACAGCCAAGTATCTTTTAATAGGACTATCAGATGCAAAAAAATACTGACATGTTAATGTTTAATAATTAGGTGTTAACACTTATCTGATAAAGATTCTGAGCTTCAGAAGCTCAGAAAATTACATGGGGAAAAAAACCCCATGTAATTTATCACAATTATTGTCTGCATTTTTAAAGGGCAATTGTCTTATTTAATCAGATAAATATAAGAAACCTGAACACTTATTTTGGACTCATATTAAATTTCCTCTCAGTCTTATCTATTTACCAGCAAATGCAGAACATCAATGTAATCTCCAGCTCTTCCAACGATGAAGAAAATATACATGCCATGTTGATTCCCCCAACAGTTTGCCCAACAGAGCAAGAATCCCTTTACCATAAAAATGAGGACAAGCCAAAACACTTGCCTCACCATAGTTCACAGGCTCTGTCATACCCGACACTGTAGAAAATGTGACTATATAGCAATCTCCACATTGTGCAGAGTCCCTATACCAGTATTACTGTGACCTTTGCTGTTTTCAGACTTCTGTGTACTTGTGGGAGGGAGAAGTAAACACTAGCCTTTATTGCAGATTTATGTCAATCTTGAAGGAGAAGACAACCAAGGATAAAAACATACTTCTGAGCATTGATTCCATCAATGGCCTGGATCATCCTCTCATTCAGTTCCTCCTCAAACCTTCTTTTCTGTGATTTTGTTCTGAAATGAAAAATGTGGGAAGTTGCTTTGGAAAATCATTACATTGTTAATAAATATTACTTTAATGATAGCTGGCATAAACTTGTCAATATAATAACAATTCTTTAGCATTTATAGCAGCTATAGGTTTAAGGCACACTGAGCCTCATATTAAGCTCTTAACAGAAACAGCATAAGCTACAGTCTGGCACACATGCAAAAATATAGAATTTAGCTATTAGAGAACAGTTAAAAAACAAACAGAAAAAAAAATTGATTTTCAAAACCCAAACAACTCAAGAGAGTTCAAAAAATTCTGGCTGAAGGAAAGTCTTCCACAGTGTTATGAATTAATGAAAAAGAATGTTTATATGCCCTAATTCATAAAAGTCCCGTTTCTTGTAGTTTTTAAAACTCGTGTATGATGTGCTAGTGCACTGAGGCACAAGTAAGTGTTCTCTAATGAAAGCCTGTTAACTCTTCTTTTCTTTGAAATGTTTTATTATTTTAAGAAGAAAACTTGGCTGAATTTAGTTTGAAACACTGAAGCTTTACAATAAGGTTGATGCTTGTCCTTTTGACATACTGTCCAAATGTAAATGTTCACTTTTAAAATCAGAGACTGTTTTTATAATAGTACCCATATTAAGTCAAAACTTCATCTTCCAGAATTTAGCAAAATTTTAGGTAGTTGCATAGCTCTCCAGTAACCTGTGATTTGAGGAAGCACTTGCCAAACAGAGAAATGGGGAAGGAACAGACAGAATGATCTGCCTACATAATCAAAGATAATAAAAATACAATTACTTAAAGGGTTCTTTCATTCAATTTATGCTATTTGTGATGTTACTTATAATTTCATGAGATAGACATGACCTGAAGCATTATCAGGTGACTAAAATAAAAATTAACCATTCCAGGTTTCTGACAGTGCTAAGCTTGTTTTTCAAACAGGTGGCATTCAATCCAGTTTCCATTTCTCACCATCTTGCTCTAGTCATTGAAGTACCAACCAGGAGAATGAAAATTTAAAGAGACTGTGATTTTGCAAACAATTTGTGTACCAGGAGCACTACAGGAAGACCAGAGAATACCTTCTGAATGTTTCCTATTGCAAACATACTGCAGACTTTGAAAGAATAAAACACAATTGAAATGCATGCAGTTAACTAAATATAAAAAATGTATCTTTCAGTACATATTACTAGCTGTTGTATAGAACAGCTCTATCCATCTTCCTTTTTCTTGTCCCTCTGTGCATCTTCTCAAATTTACTGCATATAATTTTCTCCCTGTTGATTGACAGACCAATTGGGTTGTTCAGAAAAATCGAATACTTATACTAATTCAGAATAATGCTGTTTGTAGCAGGAAGTGTATTCACAATTCATACATACACATCTGCCAAATCTATTTCCACAGACCTTCTCTATGTAAGTGATACCAGCAAAAAAAAAACAGTTTGGCTGAGAAATGGCCCTCAATATTTGAAAGCATCCCTTATATATATGAATGTACATGTATTTGTATGGATTTCAGATACGTGATTTTTAAAAATAGATTTACCTTTCTCTGCAACGCTGAAAATGATACTGCCCCATTGGAACATCCTAAAAAACAAAGGAAAATACCTATGAACTATCGTAGACTTTGACAATATTAAGTTGCTTTTAAAATAGTGTTGAAAACAGGGTCAAGTAAGGAGAAAAGTTTTCCATACAAACAGTTATAGGATTAGATTAGATTAACACTTTCTAAAAGAAAAATTCAGCCAAGAGTGATGATGACCTGGAGACAAACTGATCTACCATTTAAAACACTAAATTAATACAAAAGCCTGAATCCACAAATGTTTTGCTTTATTAGACATCACTGCTTCAAAGTCACCACTATTTTAATGTAGGCCCAACTCCTGCCAGTTTCATCAAAAAAAACCCCAATGTTTAAGAGTTTTTGAAAAAAACAAACCTGTGTGGCCAAACAGAAGCAAACATCACTGTTTTTTAATTGATAAGCAACAGCAGCCATCACAGTCACATTTATTTTGGGATTAGTAGTGATGGTTGGGTACTTCCTTTAATGAACACATCATAATCCATATTCTGATGTGCTGTATTTATTGAACAAGATGGGCTAGGTGGCTCAGTCTTATGTCCTCAGGTGTAACAGGAACAAGACTGAATGCCAATGTTGAAAACTATTAGAATTTACGTTTACACATTTTAGAAGTAGAAGATAATGCAATGTACAAGCTGTGGATGGACAGCCTCTTACTGACAGCAGTAAAACAGTGTTAGTAAAATTAAAAAGAAATCTTCTCTGTTCAGTGTCAGAGATGTAACGTTACAGTGACGTACTGTGAAACTCAGGCCATCAGTCTTAGCTTACGAGTACCTAGTGCACCTCTGAGAATTAGATGGTACAGTGAGCATGGATTTGGTTCCCAGACAACTCTTCTAATTAAATCCACTCAAGATACCACAAGGATATTTTACCTTCACAGCCTTTGCTCCAGTTTTGGCCATATCCCCAGAGAAGAATGTGGTTAAATAGCCAATCAATCTCAGAGAAATCTCTATCAAAGGCCTTCCTTCCTAAGGGTGTCTTTCCTCAAGGTGAAGAGCAGCTACTTTACATGCTGTGACTGGGGCTCAAGCTAGAGAGTTAAATTATGTATTGTAGTAACCATGTTGAACTCCTTAAAATTCAGAGATGCACTTATTGCAATACTCGACTCCTTAGAGACTAGTCCAAAGCTCACATGACAATGAAGAAGCTCCCAGCAACTTCACTGGGTTTATGCCCCATACAAACATGTGTCTTCTACTATCAGAAAAATCCACAGTTATTTATCAGTGAGCACCTTTTTCCTTTCAAATATTGCTGAATTGTATGAAATGACATAAGTAGGCCCCTACTGTTGTGCTAATCTTGCCGTTTTCAGTGGTCATGCTGTCCCTGTGGTGCAAGTGTGCGAATGGCTTTGCTGCTCCCCAGGATTCCAGGTACCGGGTCATGCGGACAGAAGCTCTCATTTTGGCTCCATCAAGAGTATGTCGAGGTCTAATGTGGTGCTGTGGGCTTCGCTTCTCTCCCTGGTTAACAGAGAATAAAAGGGAATATCAGCCTCGGTGTTCATTACCTTTTGAAGAAGTAATGCATCATCTGGTACCCCATGTATCTGCATGCTTTGGAACATAAAAATGGAGAGATGCTAAGAACCTGTAACTCTTAATGATATTTCTGGGAAATATCAGAGACTTACTTCTGAAGAGCGAGAAAGATTTTCAATGCAAACATTACGTATTTGTAGGAAGCAGTAATAGCTCGGATCAGTATGTTATGGTAGTGAATTATTCAATAAAGAGATTAGTGGTCCTGCTCAAAAATAACTATGACTGGCCACAAAACAAAAGTACTACTAACCTTAGGATTGATTACAAAGTAAGTCTTAACATTATGCTCTTTCAGATATGGGTCCCTCACATCTCCATCCCCATCTTCCACTTTGTAAGCTCCATTCAAATGTGCCAAGGTGACTGAGGTGATGTGAACACGGCTGAAATTATATTTTAAAAGAATGACAGAATCACAAATACCAATCAAAAGCATAATGTGTACTTGACCAACCTTTTTTATTAGCTTTTGGATATACTTTTTATATGCTGCTCACTTCTTTTATGGTCTATTTATCTCATTTTTCTAAGTTCTAGTGGGCATAAATCTAAAGGTTTCATCCAAAAAAAAGAGCTTTTTAAATCACAGGAAATACCAAGTGCCTGTTTGGTTTCTTTTAAGACAACACTAGGAATTAGTTCAGGTTTCTCCATGAAGACTGATGGCTGAAGACATGGTACCTATGCATTGCTCCATGGTATAAAATTAATTTGTCTGAAGGTTAGGAGAGAAGTCTCTTACCCTGGGACTCCTCCAGCTTCCATGTGATTTGCCAGAGTGACATCATGCGACCACACATCGTACTGCCACTTCTGTAGCCCAATGACACCACAGAGCACATTCCCAGAGTGCACTCCCACACGCATGTTGATATCAACTCCGGTTGCATCTCTCACTTTCCTGGAGTTGAGAAGAAAATCTATGTTAATGTATATAATAGGGCCTTTTAATTCTTTAAATTTACCAGTCAAAATAGCAGTAATAATGGTGCAAACCTTTCTTTTTATCATTGCCTCCATTCTTTGCATGCTAGGATCATGTTTATATATTACCTTTACTGTGATCTATATTTCCAGCTATTTGCAGTATGTATTAATTCTCAAGTCCATGTCTGAAGTCCTCTCCTTTATACTCATTTGAAAACTTTGACCCTTCCAGTGACTTTAGACAGATTTGAAGTATCTGTTCACCTCAACCCAAATCTCAAACAAACCCTACACATAAGACAGGCATTAATCTTTCCAGAAGAGGATCTTCTGCATCACCGATGGGTGACTGAAATCAAACAACCAGAACATTTTCAGACATTTGTCATACGGATACCTAAGGACATGTAAAGAGTTATAATATCAATTCAGATGTCTACAGTTTCATACAGTACTAAAAAATGTGAAAAATTGTAAATAACTAGATTTATGTATTTAATCTCCAACTTATGTGGTCCAAAACCTAACTAGTAATAAGGAACATGTACATACTTTCATCTTGGTATATTCAGTGTGTTGATGGAAAAGAACAATGATAGAATAAGAAACCCAAATGGGTCCTGCATGTGTTAATAACTCTAGCAAGATATTCAGTCTCAGTGATGAGAACCATCAGCTCTGCACCTTCTGAATTACAGAATTGCTGGTCTGTTTTTCTTCTATTTTTTTTTTTTAAGGGAACAGACTTAATTTGATATGGTAAATCCCATGTGTAAGTTGTAGTTCTCAAGTATTCTTTTTGTGGGAAATGAAAGTAACAGGAACATGACAAAGTATTTTGTTAAAATGTGTTTCGAAGTTATTAAAAAGAAGAGATGAGAAATTTTTGCATTCCCTCTGACTCTATGAAGCATTTATTGATACCCCTTTACACTGCCATTTTTCACTGCTCTCCTGTAGTTGACACACTTGAAAATGAACTGCTAGCAAAAGATCTTTGTAAGTAGTTGGCAAATGACAAACACTTCCCTCTGCAGAAGGAATATGACACAAGCTTATTTTTTTAGGAAAAAAAAGTGTTTTACAAAACCAGGCAAAATGGAAGAGGAACATTTGTCCTCTAGGAGTGCTTGTTGAAAGGTTGCCCTGCTATATTCTGGAGAGCAACCCATAAAGTCTGCTATAAGAAGCTCTGAGGAGTTGAAAAGGGGAACAAGTAGAATATGTTCCAGGACTGAAACTTCTCCTTTGTCTCACAAATTAAAGAAACCATAGAAGATTTTAAATTAGAAGTGTTACTCTGGACCAAATTAGGGTTCAATACTTCTCTCCTGTGCTCCCTGAACAATTGCTATGATAATGCAGGCACTGAATGTGTCTAAGAACGTGGCCTATCACATCCCCATAGGGCACATGCCTTACCTACACAACTATAGCTGAAACTTCTATTTTTTTAATTTTCTGTTTCCACAGTGTTTCCAGTTTCCCTTGCACACCACAGTTGGTGTAGCCATCCTTGCTGGGGGGACAAAATACCCAACGAGACTGTATTTTTCCCGTTACAGCCTGAAATTTGAGTTTGTAATGATTCTGTTTTTCACAGGCATGATTACCTTGCAGTAGCAACTTTACAGCACACAAGCTTCAGGTCATTAGGAAAACATCTACTCTGTTTATCTGAGCTTTGCTCATTGGTAATTCTGGACTAATGTATCAAAGACTCACCTAGTCATGTCTTACACACTTTAAGACATTTGTTGAGCAAACTTCCTTGCAAACTGCCAGCTTTAAAAACATAGTCCTTTTTTTAGATCAGACAAGAAAGAATACATAAAAAATTATTTTGTATCTATCTTTCAAATTGTTACAACCATCTCAACAGTTTCTTTCACTTTCCTCTGAAATGGAACTAATTTCACACAACCAAATATAAGCCTTTGAGAATCTGTAGCTGAGAAACGTGTATATTAGGACATCACCAGACAGACAAGGGGGTGGAGTTTGAATTGAAGGATAACAGCACATATATTCATACACAAACAAATAATGTCTTATCAGATAAGCTCTAGCCTTAAAGCACCCAGTTAAGGTGGCCAGCTCTCAACATCAAAGACAGCACTGGCATCCGTGACTTGATAAGGTGAGCATCCCACTCCTGGGAATGCAGGATGCAGACTATAAGAAAATTGGTTTTGTTCCAGCACAGAGAAGAGTAACAAAGCAATTAATCAGTGAGACTACTAACATGTTTAAATGGAAACAATCTGTACTGTAGTGAGACTGCATTACTCAAAATGGAGCTACACATCATTAGGAAACAAGACTGAATAAAGCATTGTACTATAGATCATTTGGAAATTTGGCAGAATTCTTCCTTTTTTCGTCAGAGAACTGAAACCATATTCAGGTGGTAAAATCTATTCAGAACATCTAAACAATCTAAACAATCTACAGAACATCTGATCAATCTACAGAGCAAACTGCTTTAGTAACACACACAGTGGGGTCAGTTTGAACCTCAGTTCTGAATATAGTAAAAACTCCTATCTGTCAAAAAACGTATTTTATACAGAGTAAGTCAAACTTATATTGAGTGACACACTTCCAACAGCAAGAGTATTACTACTTCTAGTTTTGCAGGCCACAGAAGTTTTTCAGGAGATGCTTCCACACAAAGATGAAGCAATCATGCAACAAAATATGATTAATAATCAGTAATTTTTATTCACCTACAGGCTGCAACACTTAACATAATATTTTGAAAGATTTTGAAAACGTGGGTTTTCAGCCATACACATATTCCTCCCTTCTTACAGAGATGTAAACAGGCTGTGATAATCAGGCATCTGTCTACAGGAGTGTTGTAGGTTCTGATTACAGTAATAAAGTCAGATCAGAATGTTCTACGTAACTAATAGGTAATCTCCTAGACTTATAAGGCTGCTCTTACCAAGGATGACCTTATCAACCAGCATTAAAAATCAACATACTTGACAGCAGCCTGAACAGAAAGTTATTTCAGAAGAAAATTGGGAAGTTCTGAAGAGTGAGGAACAATCTTGAGCTCAAGTAAAGCACTGCATTGTGATGTGCAAAATTGTATTTTCAGTACTTTGTGAAGGGTAATTCATAGCTTGAGCTAAGCATTGTTTTTCCAGGAGTCTGTAATATTCTATACTTTTTTTTTCTTAAAAAAAAAAAGTTAAAAAGCAACAGGTTGAGCAGAAACTCTATGCAAATGCTTTTAACTCACATTTACCACACAGCATAGAAATCTTTTGAAATGCAAACCAGGAAGTTCTCATTTTCACTGAAAGGCCAGGGAAAAAAACCCAACATTTTAAAGCCAACCACAGGGAGGGAGTCAGAGGACACTCTTTTATCCACTGCTCTACTGAAGGGATGTTGCTTTAGTTCCCAATACCGTGAAGAAGCAATTGACTTAATTATAATAATGTTCTAATGTATCTAAATGAAAAAGAGAAAGCATCCAGTGAAAGCAACTGAGATAACAACCAAATCTGTAGATTTTAACATTTGGCAAAAAGTACTCCAAGTACCATCTGAAAAAAACAAGATTTATTTGGACACAATTTAAGGTACAATCATATCTGGATGAAGAAGTATTTTAGAAAATGCAGCAACCTGGTTCCTGTACAGAGGTTAGTTTCACAAAAAATCCCTAAAACAAGGAGATCAAAACCTTAGTTTCCACAACTACTACACCATTTCTGAGAATATCTTAAAAGGAAAGGAACCAAATCTACATGAATCAAACTATCCATACAGTAATTACCCTATACCAAATCACAAGACCAGGCAAATGAAAGCTGGAACCCTTTTCTGACTGTAATTACACGTGAGGGCAGTATTTAAGGATTAGAGGAATAACTTTTATATGCCTGTGTATTTAATCACTGAGACACTGTTCAACATAACTATCCATGTCATGATGAGCTGCACACCATACATACCCCTTGCAAGAATGAGGGAATTTCTTACTTTGCAACCTGGACAATCCTAAATTGGATTTGCGCAAAACCATCAAAATTGGAACTGGAACTTACAGAACATCATTTAAAGTTTTAAAACCAAAGCCCAATTTTTTTAAAAACAAATCACAGGGGTGACTAAAAGATATCCAAACCTCCACATGATATATATTTTTGCAGAGTGTATCTCAGCTAGATATACTGTATTTTTAGTCAAAGGAAATTTAGCTTTTCTACAGGAAAAAACCCCATATTTTTACCATTAATACTAACTGCTATAAACAACCACCTACAGTATTTTAACTCCTGAAAGCTAAATAGAACTTCAGGCATGAATTACAGACAATGAATTATCTGACTTTGGTTAAAAAAATAAAAAAGGTGGAAAGTTTTTTTAATTGCCCTTTCCCCACAAAATGTTTTCTAAATATTTATTAGAATCAATCCCTTGCTTAACAAACCAACTATAATAATGAGTTGAACTATCTGGATAGGCAGGTTGAAGACCCTTCACCATGATGTGCAACACCCAAACTAGTACCCTCATACTGAAATGTGTCCAGCTTTAGTGGCAGAACTCATTCAGGGCAGGTAGCTTACAAAAGAGTTCAGATAGCAGTCAAGTAGAGAGATTGAGGGTGAATAAAGCCACCCCTTCACAAGAGTTTTTTGGAGACCCACAGTCTTCAGAAATGCCACAGTTGCCTATAATCCGTTCCAATTTGCTCTTCAGTGATAAGCTAGAGCATTCCTCAAGTATGCCTGTAGCTGTATCCTCAGATACAAGTGTTAATCAAACATAACCATATTTCTTTTCATCTTTCACAACCATATCAAGCCTCCTGTTACTACTTGAGTTACTTGAAATAACTGCTATTCAACACAAATCACATTAGGATTCTGAAATACCTTGTTCTGTTTTCTGTTTCAAAGACAGAACAAACACAATGGTTATGGGAAGGAACAAGGGACAAATACAGTAACCTACAATTCCAAAATAGTGCTGATAAACACAGAACTCTCATTAGTACACCTTTACATAATAATTAACAAAACTTTTTAAGAAGTCCTCACCTAAAAAATTAATTACAGAAAAGTTGAAACTAAATCCAAACCTGTCTAATATGCCTGTCTAGTAAGACAGGCATTAATATGTCTAGTAAGAGAGGCATATTTAATTACTTATGTAACTACATGGTAAGTAGACCTTTCGTTTCAGAAATCTGTAAGTCATTAGAAATGTCTTTAGTAGAGAGCTCAGTATCACTTCACAGGCTCTGACCTTAAGGCATCTTAATTGTGGAGGAGCAACTGTTTCTGTTCACCACTAAACTCCAAACCCAGCAGAAGCCAGGAACTCTGGCTTCTCACAGAGCTGTTAGA
This sequence comes from Ceyx melanurus, assembly GCA_024611195.1. Classification (NCBI taxonomy): domain Eukaryota; kingdom Metazoa; phylum Chordata; class Aves; order Coraciiformes; family Alcedinidae; genus Ceyx; species Ceyx melanurus. The sequence continues at coordinate 27,657 of JANHGL010006399.1, forward strand.
CTCTGGTGGGTGGCACCATCATGACTCCACAAAAAAAAAAGGTAAAGCTTCCAAGTCCTAAGTGATCTCTTTGGATATTTATCATCTCGTAATCACAGAATAGTTGAGGTCATCAGGGTCTAGTCCAACTTCAGCTCAGAACAGGGCCAGTTAGAACGGGTTGCTTAGGGCTATACCAGTTGGATTTTTTATTATCTCCAAGGCTGGAACCTCTACAACCTCCCTGGGCAACCTGTGACAATGCTCACCCTCACAGTGAAAAAAGTGTTTCCTGATGTTCAGAAGGAAGCTCCTGTGGTTCAGGATGTGCCCATCATCTTTTATCCTGTCACTGGGCACCACAAAAGAGCCTGGCTCCATCTTCTTTGCACTATCCCTTCAGGCACTTAAATACATTGATAAGATTTTTCCCTCTTAGCTTTCTTTCCTTTGGGTTGAACAGTCCCAGCAGTCTCAGACTTTCGTAATATAAGCAATGCTCCAGGCCCTTAATCATGTTTATACTGTAGTGATGAGATAGCCTGGAACGAGCCAGTATCTGAAAACATTTCTTTGCATAGGCTGAGATCAAGATTACAATGCTGGACTTTGCAACAAAACACACCAACTACTTCAGATCTGAAGGTTTTAACCAGCAGCACAGATACAAACAGAAAAGAGACAGAATTTCTGTTGTCGAATCCTTTAACAAAAAAGTTCAGCACTTACTTAATGGCTTCACACATGTCCAGTCCCATTTTCACACAGTTCTTGGCATGATTTTGAAGAGATATAGGTAGTCCAGAAACACAGTAATAACAGTCACCTAGGATTTTAATTCTCATACATTCATTTTCCTGGAGGAAAAAGCAAGGTGAGAAAGCATGGTCACTTTCAACTTCAATTACATAAATGAAGGTTTATTGTTACAAAGACTGACTTAAATTATATTAACAAAATCATATTTCAGTAGAGAAATGCTGTTGGGAGAGTTTTATGTGGAAAACGACTTCATCTGTTATGGTCCTTAATAAAAAACAGGAAGGAAGTTCACTTTAAAACATGTATCTCCAGTGTTCTTCACATCTTAGATTAAAGAACTAAACCAAAGTATCACATACTTAATCTAAATCAAGTCTTTTTGTTGGAAATATGAAGATACCTAGTCTTCCACTTGTACATTGTTGAAGATGTACTATGCAATAATTCCTGAAACTAGCAACAATAACCTTATTTTTAGCTTTGGTACTCTAAGGCATTGTAAAGATTTTTGTGTTTTTTTTCTTAACCAATACTGGACAGTATTTTTTTTAGCTAATAAAAAACAGAATTCTTTTATCTGTTTTAGTTCTGATTCCACCTTCACACACAGCATGACGTTTTTTATAATAATGACACCTCAATAAAAAGAAGATCTTCTGATTGCATTTGAATCTCTTCTTGAGTAATCAAGAGGCTGTGGTCAGTAATTAAAATTGCTTTGATCAATATTGTCTCTCTAATGCTTTTTCAGAGGTTGGAAACTGACTCAGTTTTCTATTTTGATTTCTTAATCTTTATTACTGTAAAAAATCTATTTAAAAAGCTGTTCATCAGCCATTAAGCTTTAATGGGCTTCATGAGATGTCTCTACTGGTCCTATTAGAGAGAGTGATCTTGGGTTTCACACTGACAGAAACACACTACTGCACTCAGACTTGAGAGATTTTTTTCCGTCATGTGTTTCAAAACATGCTGTGTGAAAGTAGAAGAGTTTCAAGATGAAAAAATACTTTAAAGATTACCTAGTTATTTAAACTAACAGTAGAAGCCTGGTAGAAACCCACCTTTGCAATCTGATCAAACTTGCCAAACAGCTCATTTAGCATGTGCACCAATTCCCCTGGTGAGCAGTCACTGGCCAGGCGAGTGAACCCCACGATATCAGCATACAAGATGCTACAACAGAAATGAACAGAAACTTGGTCACAATTTGCTTCTGTAGAACTCAGATTTCTATCAGTCAACAACAAAACCTGAAAGCAGGATCCTGGACTTCACAGAGATATGCCCATACCCAAAGAAGCCACTGCTAAATGCAGTATAACTGTATCTTGAGGTAAATCTACCTATACCTTTATAGGCACTACATTTATATACACCTGTGTTTATCTTCATGGGTTATTGCCTTTATAGTTATACCTATATTTATAGGTATTTATAGCCATTCTATGCCTATGTGTGTTACAGTTTACTCAAAACATAGAAATCTCTTTCCTACTCACAAACTGGCATTGTAATAATGGTAATTATTTTAATAAATACCATTATCAGAAATTTTCTAATTACTTTTTGTCATTGTAGACATTTTCTGTCTAGATTTACCTATTAGTGATACTCAGCATGTCTTTGCTCATTTTTTACTCAGACTGCTGAATTCAGCTCAACTGTTAAGATATTCAAGCCAAAGACTATGTTTCTATTCAGCAGAGTATTTTATCTCAGGTAGTGTGTAAAACACATGTGAAACAGTTGCCTTTATTTTCATTATATAAAGCCTGCTAAAGTGGTCTAGTTAAAAAAATCACAAATTGAGAACAATATTGCTGACACAAATGAAAATTTTCACTAGTATACACAAAAGCACAATTCAGTACTTCAACCTGAAAAATTAAGACATTATGAAGAAAGCCTGTAAATGCTTGGCTTTTTCTAAACCACTCTTTTGTATTATCACCTTTGCTGCTCTGCTGGAATATGGAATTGTTAGCATTTGATCAAATGAACAGATACAAAACATTAAGATGTCAAAAAACATTTTAGAACAATTATTTTCTTAATTTCTCTCTTGACATGTTCTTTTCAAAAACTTTCTTGAAGGTTGTTGATAATTTTATTACAGTACAATACCTTACGTTGGTGTGTCTTTTGACGTACAAATTGTGGAAGTTGTTGGTGTTTTCCAGCTGGCCTGCCTTGGGACCTTGTAACCTCTGAATGATCTCTGCTTTCATTTCCATGGCAATGTGAGCAGGCAGTAAAGAAAGTAGAAGACGCTCCTGAAATTTAAAATGAAATGCCCACAATTTTTTTAAGGAGAACAAAATCAGCATGGAGGCAATGCTGTTAAAGGCATATGTTATTGTGAATACCCTAGAACATTTCAGTAAGGCTTGCACTCAGGCATTTGCCTGGTATGGCCTCCAAAATTAATCAGTACCTTGAAGAACTTGACAGAGATATAAACCATTTCCAAGTACTATCTAACTCCTTCAAGGCTCTGAATATATTAGAAAAAGCTTAAGCTAAACAACATCTGAACAAGTTATGCACAGTAATCTAGTAAATATCTGAATAGGACACAGGAAGTAAAAAAAGAGCTGCAAGGACTTCAGGGAAATGCAGCACAATTCAGGTAAGAGTAGGCTAAATACATATATATTTAAAAAGTATTCAAAATGCTTAGTCATAGTTTTAGCAGTCATTAAATTGAAAATGAAAAGATAAAATCAGGACACAATATATTAAAAATGCTGGACAGATTATTTTGATACATACTCTCTCATACTTTAATATGGGATTCAGCAAACTAAGGGGTTTTGAAACTGTTACCCTAAAAAGAAATAGAGTATTTTTAAAATAGCCTACACATTTTTCCTTATCTTTTGTCAGTAATATACTCATGGTTTTCTCATTGTAAAGCTCTTACATCAGTACATTTCAGTTTTGCCCATTTTACCTGTGACAGATTTTCACCGAGTTCCTGCTTCTTTGGAAAACTGGATCAACAAGGGAATAGCCAGAACACTGCAAAAAACCCCTTCCTGCTTTGATTGTGCTCAACCTCAAAGCTGAACAGGAATTACACATTTTCTCATAGGCAGACTGGAGAGGCTGGTTCTGGCTAAACACAAAAATGAGAACCCTGAATCAGTGAGAAGGGGGAAGGCAGTTGTAAAAGCCCATGACCTGTCAGCATAGCATTAACTTCCATGACGTCCTATGAAACTGATCCTGCACATACTTTGAAAAAAACTTTATTTTTCAATTTCTGAAGAGATCCAAATATAATTTCTGATTCATAAATGCATGGATCATTCTTCATTTTGTACACTAATATATAACACAGTAAGACAAGTCATGAATTAAATCTTCAAGGTAAAGCATACTTGTCTCTAGCTTGACTAAAGGAGGCAAGAATAAAAGAGGTACTGGTTTCCTACTGTTAGAAGCTAGATTTTAGACATTGTAACAGAACATTACATACGATTGACTTTTCATTAAAATGTCAATGTCACTTTATTTCTTAAATGCAAGATTAATTTAGTATGTTTAGGCATTTTAGCAAGTACACATCAAAGAGGCAAATTTATTTGATTTCTAATGTAACTCACTGGTCTTTGGTGGAGGTATTTTGCTAACTTACAAAGAAAGCCTCCAAAACCAACGGATTTTTTTTCTACAATGAAAGCTTACTCTTTCAAGTTGCTCTACCAGAAGGTTGCTGTTTAATCATGTCCAGGATAGGTCAGTACTTGTTAAGAATTATCACTAAATAGTTAACAAAGGGGTGAGGTTAGCTGCAATTTTATATCACTGTGCTCCTGTTTTACCATGTCTAGCAAATGCAAGCTAGTTCACTATCTTCCTATGATTCCAGACATGCAGTGAGGCAGACACTCACAGTCCAGGTTACTGGTTATGTTTTGTTTCACAAACCTAGAAAGGCTGTCAAAAGGTCAGGAGAAAGGCAATGAAAGTTTTCAAGAAAGCAGTATAAAAAGCAGTAGAAAAAGTCTGGATAGGAAGCAGTGTAAAGTCAACTACGAGTTAAAGAATGACGAGAGAAAAGGGAAAACAGAATGTCCTCATTTTGTAGAGAACAGCAGGAGAAATGGAATATTTCCATTCCATTTTCTCTTCAGGGCAGACCACTGCTAAAATGTCCTGGTGAAGCTGTTCACCACACCAGAACCTTCCTCCAAAGACCGTTTTCCTTCCTCCATTTTCACTGTACAAAACAGAAGGTTACAACCAGAGGTGCCTTTAGAGAGCTTCAACTGGTGAAGCACACTGCAAAATATCCTGTCAAGCTCAGCTATATCTAAATGCTTCAGCCACCCTCTCTCTCCATCATGCAGGCTGTGAGTGCTCATATGTTAATCGTCAAGTTGCCACTGCTATGATAATGTGTTATCAGGTCACATATTACATTTATTAATATTGTTAATTTTTGTTTTTCACTAGAAGACAATTGCTAAAGAAGCTGAGTCTCAACTATGAAAACCATGTCTGGGCTTCTCAGCTAGCCAAACACAGAATAGTTACACGCACATTGTTCCCTCTCTTTCTGCTAAAAGATTCTAAGACATGCAAAGCATTTTAGAACAGCTATTCTTTCATGTTTTGTCATCTCTGGTGGCTAAAAAGAGCAAAATGGAAGGATCAAACCCAACTACTAATCAGATTGTAGTGCCTGATGTTGTGCACTGAAATTTCTGCAGGTTCTGTAATTTCTGCAGACTGTTGTTACAGTGTAAAGAACATAGCAAATCAAGACTGCTACTTATGGTGGCTTTTTTGATAATGCATTCTGTATTATTCTCTCAAAAAGACAGAAAATCTTCACATCAAAACCTAGGTGAACTGAGATACAAGGCACTGACTGTGAGGCAGAACACTTATCTATTTGTAGTAGACAGAGAAGCCACTCTCAGAGTGACAGTCTGTAAGAAAAAAAGTCAAAGTAATTCCGAATGCAGGTCAAGACACAGCATTTAAAAGTCTTCAGACTAAAAATAACAATACCTGCTTCTGGTGAAAGACAAACTGCTATTCTATGGCAATAAAGAAAATTCCTTACAAATATCTTCCCCTGAAATACTACCAAGCTGACCTTACAGCCAGTACATGTGATTCATGCACACAGGACTATTTACTGACCGTCTGTATTTTCTAGGCCTATGCCTACCCCTCACCACTCGAATCACTTGTAGCTGAGATCATCAAGTCCTAGGGCTAAAAGCCACAGCACAAAATCCACACTGAATGCAACATTATAGTGTCTTTCAATACTCCAGGGTCAAGTACTTCTTCTCTGAACAAGTCCATCTGAATCCCAATAGATAGCTAGCAAGTAGTCTTCCTCTCTGGGTTATCTAACCAAGGATTTTCAGTGGTATCTGTCAAACTGTTTCTTGATTTTCTCTTCTCTCAAACTCTCACATCCAATTTGATTTCCCTGTCAGAATTTTCCCTGAATTACACAGATGTCTTCAGCAGTAATTTCCCAGTTTCTCAACACTCTCATGAAGCTCAATAAACTCCAGGTGACTGTTTAGCCAGAGTGAATTAGTGTATCTCTGTTAAAGGCAGTAGCACTGGGGTGATCTTTGCAAGGTGGCAATTGCATTTGCAGTACCTTGCACAATGGAGGTCACACTGTTGTTATGTATTAAGCAAGCAAAATATCCTCAAATGCTTGGTACAGAACATTTTCTTAAGCATGTATTTCACAAATCAAACTCTTCTTGGCCTGAGGCAATAATGCTTTATTTATTTGCTTATTCCTGTTTTGTTATGTAAAATACCAATTCTGATTCACTCATTTGTACGAGAGTATATGACTATAAACTCCTTACCATAAGCGTAAATAATTCAAAGTATTTGTAGATTTAAAGGCCAAATATTCTTCCATCTAGTCAGATATCTTAAATAATATAGACAATAGAGTATCATCATGGAGAAACAAAAGTATGTTTGGCAATTAAAAAATATTTCTTTTTACTTCGCTTCCAGTATTCCCATCACTATACTAAAGCTATTGATTTTTAAATTTGTGGGTTCCTTCTGTCTGGGTTTTTTTGCTTTGTTTTGAAAAGATGATGTGCAACAAAAACCTAAAATATTCAAACATGGTAACTTTCATAACAGAGCACCCAAAAGCATGAGGCATTCCTCTATTTTTTTCAATGGTTCTTTGAGTCACTGTAACATTTCTTCCCAAGATTAAATCCTGAACCTTGTTTTATAGTGACACTTAGAAGGAATTTTTCAAACTTCTGTAAGAAAATGAACGTTCACACGCTGTTTTCAGTACTCAAGTTGTGCATTCAAAGGTGCACTTGGCAGACATTTTTGATCTCCTTATACCTCCTGAAGAGGAATGATAACTTGTGTTCTGTAATGCACTGGGACCAGAGCTCATTAAAATGAACTTAGCACCTTACTCTCGATGGAGAGAAACTGCCCTTCCAAGGCAATTCACAGAATCTAATACTAAATTCTTGTAGAGATCTATTGTGTATCTCTCTCTATTGTCTCTGGAGGGAACTGCAGTTCCAAACTTTGATCTTACTGAAAGAAATGTCCATCTTCCTTGCTTCTGATGCCAAAGTCTGCAGAAAAACTGCATATATAGAGATCAGTAAAATATTATAGGGACATTTTTCTCCCTGTAAGCCCATACAGGGATATTTTGTCCCTTACAATGTCATTTAGAGCAATGACAATTGAATTCTACTTTTCTACAGGTCCTTTGTCTTCAGATTCCTGTTGTTATATGTCTTACCATCTATGTATCAGGTTTGACAAACTAGGTCAATTAAGTCAAAAGTAAAATCTCTATAAGCAATTAGCCTAAACGTTCATCCAGTTTCACAAATAAACACAAATAAATATAAATTTTCAGCTGCCTTTGCAATATATCAAGAAATAACTTACAAGAAAGGAATCTTGTGATTCCTGATCACACAATAATGAATCAGCTATGTGGCTGACAGAGACGGTGATCAAAAGGGTATTTATTTGGCATATTATAGTAATGTTTACCCCACTCTCATTCACATTTTCTTAAATACACCCAACTAGCTGTAAATTGTTTTTTCTTAAAGCTAACTTGGACTCCTAACTGTGAGGGCAGATGCTTTTTGAAAATTAGGTGCTATTACCTCCTTAAATTTAGTCTGTGTTAGTAGCCTCCACCAGCCTTATTACTTGTACTGCAACCAATAAACTGCATTCTACTCATACAGACTAAGAAAGCCATTAAATCTTGATCCATCTCATCAAGAGATGGAGAATTCAGCAGCTCTCTAGCTGTTTGTTCTAATGGTTAATCAGCCTAACTGCTAAAAACTGCTAAACATGTGTTCTGTGTTTCTTACTTTGAAGTCTTGGTCCCATTACATTTTTCTCAACTCAAGATTAATGTCCAAACTCTTTTTCCTGTAAAATTAAACACTGATAGATAAATTAATTTTCTTTTTCATCAGGTAAACAGACATCTCCATAAATCTCTGCTCCTAAGTATTTTCTACACTCTTTTCTCAAAATCCTCAACAACCTTCAAACACTTTTTGAAAGTTCATTTCACACAAATTCTAACATTATGCTCCTGTAATAAAAGACATACTCCCACTCCTTCCCCCCTGAGTATTCCCCTCAGTATGTCTATGACTTATTTACACTGTGCAACTTTCTTCTGTAACATCTCTGTCTTCTACATCTACAAAATATTTTTCAAAGTTGCAGCCTTTCAATTTTGCAGCTATTGCCCATACTCTTTGCTTTTAGAATTATTATTAAACAATTATTATAAACTGCTTTTTGCAAAAAATTAGTCTGTGATTGTCTGCATGTATCTCCTAGATCATTAAGAAAAAACATGATACACATGACAAATCACTGAACCACTTTTTCATGTATCTAATTGCTGCTTTTGCTTTCACTCGTGGCTAATACAGGCTTCGTTCTACAGCTGACACCTTTTCTGATGACAACATTATGAATTCTAGTCTGTTCATTCATGCCCCTAAAGGACTCCCCATTGTCAGTAACATTCACCACAGCTTTCTTTATTTTTTCTTTTGCGGAAAAATAATTTTTAAAATCCCAAAGCACAGCACCATAAGACTTTATGAGCCAGCAGCTGAATTTGCATAGTTGGCAATGCCAGAAGCCACTATTAAAACCAGAAAAATCAAAACACACAAGAGGAATTAGAGCACCATCCTCTCAGTCATTGACACTTCACCAGCCATGGGACACAAACTCCTTCATGATGTTTTGCAGAAGACAAGCCATAGGTGTGTGGGAGCTGCTCCAGTGTGAAAGGGAGCCCTGAGAGGGGGCTGTCAGCAGGGCAGGGCTCAGCCCTATTGGTAGGCAAGTGAGGCAGGCCCAGGTTGGTCACTCAGGGCTCAGGTCACCAGCTTAGACCATGATGACATGTCCACCTGGGTGCCTGGACTGAACCAAGGCCAGGGTGACGCCCGGAGAGTCCCAGGAAATTGGTCGCAGACTGGGAGCTGGGACTAGACCTGGGTGCCGTGGCCAGATACAGGCACGGTCAGTGTTTCATGGAAGCTATACCCGAGGCCAGGCAGAGTAGCAGAATCACTGCTGGAAAGCAGCTTCCAGCAGATGGGCCAGATGGGGATCTGCCCCCATGGTGCTGCTCAGAAGCCTCTGCCCACGGTAGAGGGCTGACTGATGTCACACTGGCCCAGAGCTCCAGACAAGCCTCCAGAAGGACATGAGGTGTCTTTAAATCATTTTGTAATGGCAAAACATCTCTGCTGTGACTTCCTCACTTAACAAGAACAGCACAACTGATCCAGGTTTTCAATAGAATTTGCAGGCTGAATATGCAAAATTCTGCACTCCCAATGTGCCCAGTCCATTTGCTGCTGAGTAACTCTGAACATTCAGTCGAAATCTAACCAATCACCTTCATCTCCAAGTAACACTAAAGCTGTCTGAAAGCACTGCTTTGCTGCAATGGTTTCAGTGTATGGGTCTGAAAGCTCATTTACATGCACAGGCTCACCACATATTTGGCAAAGACAAATTCCTTCAAGGAACTCGGAGGATGCTTAATGTTCATGCATAGATTACAGTTTGCATATGCAGTTTGTCTATGACTAATTTTGCAAATTAGGTTCACTACACCTTCAGAATATGTTCCTATCCTGCAGCTATTCCAGAGACAAGTCATCAAACAGCAAAACAATGGAGTAAAACCAGAACATAAGGACATACCCAGCCAGAGCTAATTAATTAATTTACACAATTTCAAAGTTTGTTTGTCTGATCCTGTTAACTCTTGCTTTAGGTTTTATATACCTCAAGATACATATATCTCACTGCTGAAGACCGAAGCAGCATTTTGCAAATAATTGGTTTGATGAGATTAACTTTATATTATTACAATATCAGCCTTTAATAATGGTGTAATATAACAATGCTGGCATTTGCTCAATACAATTACTTTAAACAAGAAACCCTTTAACTCCGGCACATCTCGTTTCACATTTTGATGATAAGATATTTATTTTTTTCACTAGAAATGAACAAAACAGTAGACAGCTCTCCCTTCAGATCTTTTCCTTCTTCCAATTCATCTATGGGACCTGTCAGTTAAAATATTTTAGAGTAGAGCTTGAAAGGTACCTATGCAGACCTTTACTCAAAAACAGAGGCTTCCTGTTCAGCTGCCCAATTTGGAGTCAAACCTTGCAGTTGAAAACATCAAATCCAAAGCAAAACCAAAAGCATTTCTAAGGCATAGCTTTGCACTTAAGTTTGAGGATCATGTCTGAAACACATTGATAGCATAGCTCCTTCATGCTCTTCTAGTTAACATATAACCGGTTGGTTTAACTTCAGATTTCGCCTGTTGATGTTTTAGCCATCTGATTTCAGAACACCAACTAAGCATGCAAGAACAGATTTCTTTCTGTATTTCACTGGTAATTTTCCAATATTTGATCGGATACCATAGAGATACCACACATTTGTACAATCAGATGTTTGTCATCATGAAAAAGAAAGATCAAAACCAAGGATCAGTCACCAACTACACCTCCAGACTCATACACACTTGAAAGTGGGTCAGAGTAGTCAGAAGCAGAGCCAGAGAGTAATAAAACTGAATCTAAACTCTCGATCTCTGCATTAGATTAGTCAGGAGTAGAGGTAGATAACCACTTGTTTGGCCTGTACAACAACCTATTTAATAGAGGGAGAAGTTTATTCAAGTAGAAATAAATACAAGAAATTTATTTCATCTATATAGAAATGAAAAGTGAACCTACAGTAAGGATCTTATTTCTTGTGAAACAGTGATGATAAATTTTAATGACACAAGCTGTATAATTTAACACCTCTCTTTTTTTCTGAGCAGCAGTTTAGTATCACCGCTCATTCAACAGCTCACTTCCTAGCCTTGAAAACAGAGGAAGCTGACTCACCCTATGTAGAAATCAAAGAACAAGCAGATGTCTGGAGGGCATACACTGTAATGCATTCAAAAAGCAGAGATTTTTTTTTTCCCCGTACAGTGGTGTAAATAAAATGGAACAAGAATGATTTGCATTATATCTCTGTTTTCAGGAATTCAAGTTTCTCTTTTGCTTAATCGCAGAGTATCTATCTTGTAGAAATGTCAGATTTGCTCTTTAATAATTATATTCACTAGCTACTAAGGAAGGAAAGTTTTAAATGAAAAACAATAAAACCAGAGTTTTGAAAAACAGTTCTAAGGAACATGATCAGGAAAAAACCTAGGCAGATAGATACTGAACTATTCCTGAATAATTCTTACTAGGCCTAACCACAAAAAATTTAGCATAAATGACAGCAAGGATTTAAGATTTCAGAATTATATTGATTTTTATTTTCTAAAACTCCAAACATTTTCCACGTTACTATGTGTACAATTTCAGAACCATTTTCTACAACAGGTTCCCAAAGAATGCAGCCATGTAAGGATGCAGACAGAAACTCAGGCTTAATCCACAGAAAGTCTGGTATGGTAAAGACCAGGCTTTCAAGTGCCTTGTCACATAAAGAAAGGCAATCCCAAGAGGACAGGCACTAAGGTTGTGCTTGCAATGAACAGTGAAAATGAGAAACCTAGAAATGAGACAGAAGAATTAGAGCTGAATGGGGATGCCATGTAAGTAGGAAATACCCAGAAAGGAGTGTTGCTTATGATTCTGTATTCAGACACATCAGGTGCTTAGCTCTGTGCTGCAAAGACGCAGATTTATTTGCTTTGGACTCTGTTGTGGGGAAAACAGACTATAGCCAGGGAATTTACATTGTATTAACCTACTGCAAACAAAAACAAACCTCTCATTGCTGACTGCAGTGTTGGGGAAAAAAAAATAAATCAAATAAATACTGAGACAAACACACAACTATTTATCCTCTGCACTTCCCAGTTTCAATTTTTCTTATTTTTGCTGTGGATTACACTCAATCCATCAAAATTCCTGTGACAAGGTGACAGGTGGTATAGGAAGTTGAGGTGGTATCTATAATGGTTTCTTTCTGCCACTGTGTGCTTAACCACTTCTGCTGCTCTAGCCTGGGGCATTGATGGTCTGCAGTACTCTTAGGCATGTTCCTGCTCCAGCGTGGGTTGTCCATGGGCCACAGCACCTCTATACACACACAAGAGTCCTCTACAACCAAGAGCTTGCCTCCAGCATCCATCAGCTGCACTGTGGACCTCTGATTAGATAGCATTTCAGTGCTCAACTGAGTAAGATTTTGTACACAAAGCAGTTTTTTTCCGTGGTTATTCTCATGCACCCCGTGGAGGGTTTGGCAGCAGCTGTGAGTGGCACATGCGATTCACAAACGCTCCCTCACAGTGCAACACCACAGCCCCCTGCAACCTGCAGCTGCCAACACAGGCTTGGTAGAGAGCCACGGCTACCAGTGCTGCACACTGTCAGCTCCAGAAGTGTTAAAAGGAAATCTAAGGACACAGAAATGCTCTCTGAGTGACCTGTGTTCAAAACATTTCTCTCCCAAAAGAGACTTCCTCTCTCTCTCTCATTTCTAAGGAAAAATGCTTATCAGTGAGAATGAGGTTGATTTGGAGATAGAGCCCTACCTAGCAGCTTTTTCAGGTGAAGCTAATCTGCTCTAAAATGAAATTATATGACTGAAGCATGTACTAGACTTCATGTCTCTGCAGTGCTCCCAGTGAACTCCCTCATCCCCAGGCTCCTTCACAAGGGCTGCTCTGCTCCCGCTTTGTGTCTCATGGGATGTACAATCCAGTGGAAACATTTGGCAAATGTCTTTGAACACAGGTAAACTGGGTCCCAGTTGGTTTTCTTGTGGGATTAGGTCGAGACACTAAAAGCCTCACTTGTTGAGGGGTTTTATGTTCTATGTTTTATGTCTGTTGCGTTGAAATAACAGTTCACACCGATACCAGCACAATCCTACATGTGAATATGAATTAAATATACAGCAAAAAAACAAACACCAAAGCTGAAGCCAATTGATTTTGGCAGCATTATTTTTAATGGCAAATATGCTATGGATTACTTAAATCTATTCTATAATTACTGCACTTAAATAACTTCCAAGTTTTTGAGAAATTTCAACGTGGCTTGTGACTTCTTTACCTCCTTTCTGATCATTTTTGGCATACATCATCAATATACTCCACGCCTTTATTTAGTTTGATGAATTTTGAAACACCACATTTTAAACATGGAATAACACTATGCACAGAAAGACATGTTGACCAATGAGGGTTGTGTTGCTGTTGAAAGAAATAAAATTAAAGAGAACCAGACGTTAATTCTGAAGACACCTTTTTCTGAGCATCTATCATAACTGATAAAATTTTACCATGTAATTGACAAGATAATTTATTATTTATCTCTGAAATCTCAGCAATACAGACACATAATGCTGAATATTTAGCATAGAGGAGCCATAAATCCTGGAACTGGAGGGAGAACATAAAATTTACATCTTTAGTCTAATAGAATGCTTATTTTCTTTCATGTTTGGCTCCTGTTCCAGTCCTCTTGGTGATTTTTTTTTACTTAAAAATTCTTTCTGCATGATATTAGCAAAGGTTACAGTATATGTACATCTTTTTCACACTAGAATTGCTGCTCCCGCTAGGATTGCACACTATATCATTCTGAAGAAAATGGTAAAAAAAAAAAAAAAAAAAAAGACTTCTGTATGTTTTCAGCCTGTTGTATTAAGAAATGCTATAAAATATACTTGCTCTATTTTTGTTAGCACACTAGTATTATAATAAGCCAAAAACACACAATTTCCTTTTCAGTCCTGATTTTGTAAAGCCTCCAAGGCACACCTTACAACGAGTGTCCTCCACAGGACAGCCTCATAGTTGCATTCAGCAGCACTTGCATTGCCACATCCAGCACAGTTTAGCAACATGAAAATGCCAAGTTCTGCCAAGAATCCACAGCATATGTGCTATTACATTGTCGTGCTCTGATGAATCAGGCCCTTCCTACAGAAAAGTGCCCTATATATTCAGTTTGGGTCATTGCAGAACATGTTTGCAGTTTATAATCTCAGTATTAAAAAATAAGGGGTTTTTTTTCTAGAGGTTTGACTGGAAGGGAAGAAAGAAAACCAAATGTTACTCTCCAAATGCTGCACTCTGATTCAAGGGGATCCACCCAAACAAGAGCCACTGATCAGCAAAAGAAGCTTTTCAGGAGAAAGGATGGAGCAAACAAGGAGAGCATGAAGTAGGACATTGCTGCTGTGCAACTGACTTCAGCAAAATAGACTCCTAACTATACATGACGGTGACAGGAAGATTTCCCAGAGACCCAGAAGGGACTTGCTGTGTTGTTTCAATGCCGAAACTCACTGGAAGCTGCTGAACTAGAAGGTATTTCTAATAGAAGGCTGTTCTGCAAGGACACAATGAGACACTTATTTCCAAGTCTCGTATTTTCCTCTGTTTCATCGGCAATTCTGAGTTTTCCTTGGCTGAAGTTAGTTAACTTATTCTAAATAACTGTGCTGTAATTTTTTTTTTTTGAGACTGGCAGCTATTCCACCCAAGAACCCATATGAGTCATGTTCTTTCATACCAAATGTGGTTTACAGATTGAATTATTCCAGTGATCCAGCAAGGTTAAGCCTTTGAAGCTATGCCTACTCCTGTATGGATTGCAGCCTATGCAAGGAGCAAATTCCATAAATCATCTGGGGGCAAAACATTTTTTGTATTTGGGCAAGTCAAGAGAAACTTCCATTGCAAAAGCTCATCCCTTAGCTTGTAACAACTGCTGCTCAGTAAATGGAACTGCATACACACAGCAATTAATGCTTATTTAATGCTTGAAAGATAAAGGTCTGTATCTTGTCTGCCTGGTGGGATACCAGTTCCTCTGTTCTCCCATATCTTTTTCCTTGCTTAGTGTGCAAAGAAGCCCGGATCTTTGGGCTGAGACTGTGCTGAAATGCTGTTTCTGGGCAACTGGTTAATCTTTCATCTTTTCAGATGAAGTTGCTAAGCCATTATCCATCATATTTGAGGATTCATGGCAGGCTGTTGAACTTCCCACTAACTGGAAAAGAAGAAACAAACCCCTTATTTTGAAAAAAGGGAAAAAAGGAAGACCCAAGGAGCTAAAGATCAGTCTGTCTCAGCTCTGTGCCCAGTAAGATCCTGGAGTCCCCAATCTGGTAATTATGCTATGGCACCTGGAAAGTAGGGAGGTGATTGGTGACAGGCAACATGATTTCACTGAGGGCAAATCGTGTGTGACAAATTTGGTGGCCTTATATGACAGGTTTACAGCACTGGTGGGTAAAGGAAGACTACCTACCAGGGCTTGTGCCACATGACATCCTTATCTCTAAATTGGAGACACATAGATTTGACAGATGAACCACTGGTGGATAAGGAGTTAGCTGGATGGTCACACTCAAAGAGTTGCAGTCAACAGCTCAGTGTCCAGGTGGAGAAAAGTGATGAGTGACATCACAACCAACATCCAGTCACAACCAACATCCAATCACAATCACATCCTGAGCTGCATCAAGAGAAAGGTGACAAGTAGATCAAGGAAAGTGATTTTTCCCCTCTACTCTGCTTTCCCAAGACCTCACCCAGAGTACAGTGTTCAGCTTTTGGGCCCATAGCATAAGACATGGACCTGCTCAAGTAATTCCAAACCAAAGATTAAGATTTGTCTGAGGGCCATGAAGATGCTCAGGAGGCTGTAGCACCTCCCATATGAGGACAGGGTGGAAGAGTTGGGGTCCTTCAGCATTTAAAAGGGGCCTACAGGAAAGATGGGGAGCAACAAGTTATCAGGGAATATAGTGATAGGACAAGAGGCAATGGTTTTAAACTGGAAGAGATTAGATATTAGGAATAAATTCTTCACTGTGAGAGTGGTGAGGCACTGGAACAGGTTGCCCAGAGAAGTTGTGGATGCCCCTTCCCTGAAAATGTTCAAGGCCAGGTTGGATGGGGCTTTGAGCAACCTGGTCTACTGGAAGGTCTCCCTGCCTATGGCAGGGGGCTTAGAACTAAATTATTAGAACCCAAACCATTCTATGATTCGATGATATTTTCAAGCACAGGCCAGAAACATTTTTATGAAGAAGCAAGGAATATGCCTGCTATTAGTTTCACAGTAACAATTTGCCCTATTTTCAATATCCATGTTACTTCATTAAAAATATATATCTGACTACAGCAAGGCAAGAAAAAGAGAGTAACCCTGCACCTTATGAACTCTTATAAAATTACTCTTTCAGTACTCTTTTCATCTTCTAGAAATTTACATAAACTACCATCTGTATAGTTGCCTACTAAGGCTTTATTTTATATATAAATAGCTAAAAATATCTCAAATTACATGTATTTACAGATTTACTTTGCTAGCATAAAGCTCACTGTAACTGCTGACAGATTTCCATGCTACAGTGTACTATGCAACGCTAAAGCACTTCTGTGTGTAACAGTCTGCAGTCTGATGGAATGTGCTCCAACAACTAATTGCTGTTTTGGGACTTAGACGTATTTTATGGTTGATAAGCATCTTTCACTCAAATATTTACTTTTTGGAGAAATGCAGAAAGTTCCTTTAAACATAATTTGAGCAAGAAAGAAAATTAAAGGCACAAAGAGGAATTTTTAAAAATACGTTAAAAAAAAATCTCAATGGGGTGAACTAATCAAAAGTACTGGATGATGCAAAGACATTTGTCCTGTCCTGTTACTGCTTACTTTCTTCAACATCCTTTGGTGAGGAATCTTGCTTTCCAAAAATACAGGCAGCCAATTCCCACTCACAGGATCACTAAAACCTTCAGAGTATTCTTAGGGGATTTTTTATTTGAAAAAGCTGTCTTGATTTTTCTTCCATACTTTACTCTCACCCAAATGTGCAGTGATCTTATATTCTCTTTCCACTAATATGCCCAAAATAGACAGTGGGATTCTGAATGAGGAGTCCTCTGGTCTCCCCTGGAGCTCTGCTAAAATTGGCATCGCAGTTGCCTCTCTTCTGTCTTGCAGCATCAGCTAAACTCTTGGTGAGACACTGCACAAGGGGTAACAGCAGCCTTTCAGCTGTTTCATTCCTGAGTTTTTTTAGATCTCTCTGCTGAATACACAGATATGCAGATTTATTAACACTTATTTTATTTAGTCTATTTATTCCTTGACCTCTGTTCCTCACACTTCATCTTAAGATAAATGCTGTAATGAGTCTTCAATAAACATCGGAAACTCCTTTTTTTTCCACAATGAATGCAGAAGCATAAAAATATTTATAGAGTTACTACAGGGAATGACATGGCATAGTTCTTCAATACAAATCTACTCTGAAAAAGACAAATCAGTTCCTTTCTGTACAGTTGAAAAAATGCTTCATGTTTCTTTCTAACTGTTGTTAAACTTTGAGTAACATTTCTCTTTTCAATGCTATTTTGCCAAAAAGATTAAAAAAATATAAAATTTTCAAGATTTTCCAAGTGTCACCGTTCATCTAAGCAAAATTTCAGATGTTCTTGCACTTATTTAAACGATTAACAATCTGCATTAACAATAACAAGGTATTAAACATTAAAAATGGATTAAAGGTAATGCTGTTCTATTTCACACAAGTGTACTGAAAGGAGCTAGGAGCTGGCAAAACTACTCACCAAGCCCTTTTCCATCATTTGCCAGCAGTCCTGGCTAACTGAGGGAGCAAATGTGACACCCATTTAAAAGAAGGGCCAGAGGAAGATTCTAGGAACTACAGATCTGTCAGTCTGACCTCAGTGCCAGGGAAGCTTATGGAGTGGATCACCTTGAGTGCCATCATGAGGTACATATAGGATAACCAGGTGATCAGGGCAGGCAGGGGGGGCTATGAAAGGTAAGTCCTGCTTGACTACCTGATCTCCTCATATGACAAGGTGACCTGCCTAATGGATGAGAGAAAGGCCAAGGATGTTGTATAATTAGACTTTAGTATAAAGTCTTGACCTTGTTTCCACAACATTAAAGACCTTCAAAACATCAAGTCCAACTGCTAACCCAACGCTGTCAAGTCCACCACTAAACCATGTCCCTAAGCAGCACATCTACATGCTTTTTAAATGCCTCAAGGGATGGTGACTCCACCACCCCCCTCGTCAGACTATTCTAGTGCTTTACAAACCTTTTGGTTAACATCTTTTTCCTAATGTCCAACCTAAACCTCTCCTGGTGCAACTTGAAACCATTTTCTCTTGTTCTATCACTTGTTACTTGAGAGTAGAGGTCAACACCCACCCTGTTACAACCTTTTAGGTAATTTTAGAGCGTGGTAAGGTCTACAACAACAGCACAGTATATTCAACATTCAAATCTAAGTTACTCTACATTGTATCTAGTCCCTTTGAAAATAAGCAATTAACCCAACAGCATAGCTCAACAGATGAAGGGCTAAAATCTCCCTTTTCTGAATGAAGAAAACTTATGAACGTATTGCCCTGCATAGGTATTGCCCTGCAGTATCAGCTATCAGACACATGACAGATGGGAACTTGTGGCAATGGGAGTAGAATAGCAACACTGCACCAGTTATAATTAACCACAAAGCAATGGGTATG